>JAKSZP010008527.1:0-47049 GCA_022478985.1 Massospora cicadina | reverse complement strand
AGTACTATTGGTTCCCAACACAAGAGGGGGTCCTCCTTCCATCTTAATTATGTTGTGTAAAAAGGGTTTAATAAATAAACAAGAAATTTCCTAGCATGTTACTGTGGAATTAGATTAAGCATTAATTCCAGAAGGGGTAAAGGGGCTGGATTTTAATCCCGTGCCAGCTTCAGGCGGCGGGCAAAGGTAGACAAAAGGGGAGGAGGGTGGGAGCGTGTTGGAATTTTGCCCATATTTCCAGACAGGTAGATTATCAGGGATCACTAGGGGATAATTCCCTAATGCGAGGTGAATTGGATATTGGTTGACCCTGATTTCAGGTTAACTATGTTTGAAGGATTTTAGGTTATTTGTCTGGGTCAGATCTGTTGGGGGGTTGATCTATATGAAAGCTTAAGATCTCATCGGGCAGAGTTGCTGACAAAATAGGGGCATCTGATAGTTGATTAACTATCAGGTGTACTGATTGGGATTGGTTGGGTTTCATCACTGACCAATTGGGAATTTAAGGAGTAAGTTGTGAGGCGAGTGATGCCGCCTGCAACTAGCAAATCGATCAGTTTGTTTGTGACCTGCTTTAATGGGTAACAAGTCCCATTACCTAAGCAGGTCGCTAGCTAAATATGGTTGGTTTACTTGAATCACGAGGAAATGTTAGGTAACGTTTTCTGACTCTTTCTGTTTTAGGTCTCAAGGATGTCCAAAGACAGTGTCCTAGCCAGATGGAGAAGACCATCGCTGGTGAGACGTTGGAGGGAAGTTCAATGGCAACAGCTGCCATTTTATCAAGGAGGTGTCAACTGAGGTTTGGGCGCTGAATTTCCCAATATAAATTCCCTAAAGAATTCACTAATAAAAGACACACTACTATACAAAGTTAGGAAGAGATACAGATCGGCTCAACTAACCATTTAGGTGTCACCCATCCTGGAAGATACAGGTGATAAGGAATTAATTGGCCAGGTGGACTGAGATCCTTCTAGGCAGGAAGCTAACACACATTACTACATAAAGTTATGAAGAGATACAGATCAGCTTGACTCTCCATTTAGGTATCAACCATCCTGGGGTTGTTACAGGTGATAAGGAATTAATAAGCTAGGTGGACTGAGATCCTTGTATGGCAAGAAGCCAACAAACTACTGTACACTACTCTACATATTTATATCCAGAGTATTATTTTAGTATACTTGTATCAGAATCCATTTTGAGTTCTATTCTTTTTCAAGGATATTATTGCTTTGTGAAATAATTGGGAGACTTTAAGATAAAGAGTAAGGATCTGAGCGGGGATCCATAGAAGAAGCTGAACTAAATCAGGGATTGCTGCTGACAGTGTGTCAAACAAGAGAAACTGTAAACAGGGATCTGTGCGTAGATTGAAAAGGTGGTATGAGGGAACGAATCTCTATTCAGGACATCATAAGTATTTTGGGAGGAAATACTGGACGAGCGTTGGACTAAAATCTAATACTCCAATTCAACTATGGATAATAGTATTCATACTATTATTAGCGATTATATCAACTACTATCATAAAACGCAGAGCATGCACAAAAACCAAACCTTTTAAAGTAATATATTTATAGGGGTTATCAACTGAGAATAATCAGAAAACCTATAACTTTTTACAAAGTGGTGCTCACTACAGGGGTGTTGTTGAGTAGAAATTTTAGAACGTGATGTCATATAAAGATGAGATAAAAAAACTATGGATGGAGTTGGCAACCGTTAATCAAAACGCCCTGAACTCAGTGGATCATCAAGAATCTGCAGCCTTGGAAGAGAGAGTCACCAATATGGAGGAAGGGATCAATAATGTCATGAGTTTCAGGAATGAGTTACTTGAAAAAGTAATGTCATTAAAGAAGAAAGAAGGGGATTTAACTTGAGAAGTCTTATTTCTGAAAAAGGAGCATGAAGTGGTCTGCATTCATTTAAGAGCATTCAGTACAGATATGGAGGGCTTATTAAACAGGTCAAGGAGTTAAAGATTCACAAATGTGAATGTGAGCCATATTTGGCAACTGACGCCAAAGAAAGAACTCTACAGAATCCAGTTGGAATGATGACTACCCCTAATAAACATGCTGCCCGCTTTTACTGCTATTTTGGAGATGACGCCCAAAATCACTCCCCAAGTGAGTCAAGTAGCTGAGCCCAGAGAGGTGGCTAGAGTAACCTCAGAGCAATTCATAGTTATACCAAAATTGCTGACTTTCCATTGGGATAACGCCACAGCATTTTTCCAATTGTTTAATATGACAATGTACAGATATGCAATTATTAAAAATCATTGATGGTGATGAATTGCCTAGATACCAATTGTCAAAACCTAGTGTTGCCCCACCTGAGAGGGACAGCTGGTCATATGCAGGGGCCAAAGTGGCCATTATGAAGGAATTTGGAAGTCTGATGCTCATGTTGAAGTGCAAACAAGAGTTTATGGGCATTAAAATTCATAAAGATGAATCCTTAGAAAGATTCGCTGATTTTTTCTACCAGAAATCACATATCCTGGTTGGAGCAAAGGTGCTGGATGATTTCAATGCCCAGATTGCATTACAAGTGGCCTTTGGCCCTACTGCAATTTGCATTAGATGATATCTTTCATGTTTGCGACAGAAATTACTACGTCTCAGATGGTAGACAATTTGAAAATCTTAAGAGCTACCTTTGATTCCCCAATTTAAAAGTTTCAAATCAAACCCAGTATAAAATTCAAATCCCACAAAGGGGAACGAGGGTGCTAAGGAGATGAATAATCAAACTGTGCTGGGAATAAGCCTGAAGACTTTAATTGGATTGCTAAAATAGAAAGTCTTTTACCAATGTGGAGGAAATGTACATTTCGTGGTACATTGCAAAAATCCAAGAATTAAATCAACATGGTCTAAGCAAAAGAGTCTGAAACTGCAAAGGAGTTGGGAAAAGAGCCCACAGCCTAGACAGGGAACAGTCTAGAGCTGCGGTGAAGCCTGTTCCTCATAATATTATGCATGAGGAAATTGATATCAGTGATCTGCTCGTGGATGAAGATATACAGGATCAGCTGTATCAAGTAGTCAATTTGGACGTAAATGCAGTAACAAGATCTGAAGAGAAGGGGATTGACCCCAAGATAATCAAAGAAGTTGCCAGCTGTATGCCTGACAACTAGTGGACAAAATTTGAGCTGCAGATAATCCTGAAGAATTGACCAGAGCTCAATTAGATGAGGCAAACCCGTCAATCCCCCTCAGCGCAATCAAGGAATCGTTTCCTGATTTATTGGCACAAATTATTCACACCCTTTATTTGGCTAATAATGCCACTATAAACTCAGTAAATCATATCTTACAATACTCTGGGTGTACATATTTAGATATATTAGTGAATCACTTATGGGTGAGGGTGATTGTTGACAGCGGAGAGCCTATTAATACTGTCTCAACAAAGCTGGTGAAAAGAATGATGATATCGTCTGACTTGGAACAAAAGAAGGAGTATGGGGCTGTTGGGCCAAATACCGCCATCTCATGTGGAGCGTATAGCGCTCTGACACTTTGATTCAGATCCTTGGTGGTATCTGCGCCAGCAATAGTTTTGGCCAACCAAAACTATGACATTCTGATCAGGATGGAATTTCTATGGAAGTATGGAGTTAAATGAAACTTCGAGGATATTACGTTGAACATATTGGATCAAAAGTGACCATTGGTCTATCAGAAGGATGGGGAAGCTCCACTGAGTAGGAGAAATAACATCATCAATTTGATATATAATGACAGCATTGTCCTGATTCAATACCAACTAGTTGGCCAGAAGTGACAAGAAATTATGACGGAAATCCTAGAAAATTGGGTGATATTACTGAGGATCAAAAATGTGAAGACCATACCACCAGAATCGCAGATGATAGTTGACATGAGGTTGACCTTGGAGATACTTGAGCTGCTGTATGGGGAGGTCAGAAGCCCCTAGAAGAAGTCCAGAGTAGAGCCTTAAGTGGCTCCTGGGATAATAATGCCAGGCCATGGAGAAATTCGAGTTCTTCTGGCGAATTTAAGCAAAAAAACTGATGAAGATTGAGAGGAATCAGATTGTCACATTTGTCCATCTAATCCTGAGCCCGAACTGAAGAAATTCCACGATTTTGGAGCCCTTAATGAGATTGAATTACCAGCTGGGGTAACTGAGAGTATTAACCTATTGGTTGATCAGAGCAACTTGCTGATCTTATGGAAGGACATCAGGAAGAGGTGCTCATATTGTTTGAAAAGTATTAGGAGTATTCTCCCAGTATGACTGTGATTTGGGATGCATGAGAGATGTGATCCACAAGGTTAATACCGTGGAAAATTTGCCAATAAGGATGATACTGATTCAATTGCTGAAGGTGGCTGAAGTAGTAGTGGAGGAATAAATCAGCTAACTAGTGAAGCATGGGCTTCTAGTTCCATCTTCAAGTCCCTGGTTGAGTCTAATTCTTATTGTGAAGAAGAAGGATGGCTCTAATTGGGTGGTGATTGATTATTGGAAGCTGAACAAGATTATGAAGAAGGATTCATATTCTCTACCAAGAATTGAGATGCGCTAGATTGATTGGGAGAAGTGAAGTATTTCTCCATGATGAATCTGATATTGGGATATTAAAAATCAATTTGCCAAGAGAAGACTAAGAAAAATGCGAAATTACTACCGTGCAGGGCCTATATTAACTGACAAGGATGCCCCAGGGTCTGTGTAATGCGCCTGCAACGTTCCAGAGGGCCATGGACGCTATACTAAATGACTTAATTTGTCATTCATCCTAGTGTACTGGGATGATATCAATATGTTCATTAGGACGTTTACTGACCATTTGCACCACTTAGAGGAATTGTTCAAGAGACCATCCACAGCCAACCCAAAGATTAAGCCGAGGAGGTATCACTTCTTCAAAAGAGTTGGAATATCTGGGATTCATGATCAATTCTAGTGGACTGCAGCTGCAAGCCCAGAAGATTGAAGCTATAGAAAGAATGGCTGTGCCAAAGAATGTCCGAGATATCCAAGTGTTCCTTGGAATGGTTGGATACTATATAAGATTTATTCGGGATTTTGCTAGAATTGCTGAGCCCTTATTCCATTTGTTGAAGGATCCAAGAAAGAATTCATATGGAATGAAGAAGCACAGAAATTCTTCGATGAGTTATGCTAGTACTTGATAGATTCTCTGATTTTTTAACATCCAAATTTCAATTGATAATTTATTATACAAACCAATGCTTTGTTGATGGCGATTGGCGCCATATTGAGCCAAGTAGATGAACTTAAGGATGAACATCCAGTGGCATATGTGAGCTGGAAACTCTCAGCCACAGAGAGGAACTACACCGTAACTGAGCATGAATGCCTTGCAGTCATTTATGCCTGTAAACAGTTTCAGGTGTACATCCACAGAATTCACTTCAAAGTAGTGATGGACCACTACTCTTTGCGTTGGCTTCACAATTTATGAGAACCAGAAGGACGACTGGCCTGATGGGCATTGAAGTTACAGGCTTATGATTATGAGATTGTCCACTGAGTGGGGGATTCTCATCAGAAATGCAGATGGCTTATCATGGTTACCAATGGTCCAGATGGTATACCAGCAGGTGGATGAGTTATTCCAGAGAATGGTCGATGGAGAAATCAGGAATGAGCCCCAAGAAATCCAAGGTGTGCTTCAAAAAGCAATGGAAAACGCCAAGACCATAAATGGACAAGTTTTTAATATAACTAATGGGAAGTGGTTACTATTCCAAAAGCTGTCAGAAAGAGCAGCTATAATTCAAGCCGCTCATAAGGTTGTCAGGAATGGAGGCCTGAGAAAAATGACTAACCATATTAACCAGTACTACTGGGATTCAACCAACTATGATGTCGCAGACTATCTAGCTTGCTGTGTGGAGTGCCAGTTGCACAAGCCACATAAGTTTATGACTGGATACTGACTGTCCACCCTGGATTTGCTTGGCATATAGTGTCCATTAATGTGATGGGGCCGCTGATGATGAGCACAGGGGGAGTCAATTATATAATACTTGCGATTGATCATCTAACAAGATGGGTTGAGAAGAAGGACCTGGCAAAAGTAGATGCTATTAGTTCTTCAAAGTTCTTCCTAGATCAAGTAGTATACTGACATGGATGCCTGCAGGTCCTGCAGAGCGATAATGGGACAAATTTCACATCTCATATGCTCCCACGATTAAATGAAATAATGGGGATCTGAGGAGTCGTGTCTGTACCCTACTGTCCAGAGATGAACAGACTGGTGGAATGAGCTAATGGGACGCTGGCCGCATTGCTGAAGAAGCTGATCGCAGGAAGAACTTCCATGTGGGGAATGCACCTGAGTTTGGTGACGTTCGCCTACAATATCAGTAATCATACAGCAATGGGAAAAATGCCCTTTGAGTTGCTATATGGGAGGAAGGCTGCGTCACCACCAATTTTATATTTGGTGGTGGAACCAACATTGGGGATGAGTGCAGAGCAGTACCTGAACTGATTGATGTATATCCTGATCAAAATGTAATCACAAGCATTTGATACAACTTTGATGAAAAGGATATGAGCAAAGTGATGGATGATAAGAACTGACCAGCCTTATCAGAATATCAAATAGGCGAAAGAGTTGCTATTGCAATATGCATGGTTTTTGGGAGAAGAAACAAATTGGATGCATTGTGGTTGGGTCCATTTGAGATTATCGCCAAGATGGCAATGGAAGCCTACTCCATCAAGAACCTCTTGGATGGAAGGATAGTAAATCAAGTCTATGATAAGTATTTAAAGTGGTTGATTGAGGAAAAAAATAATAAAAAAGAGTTACAAAAGACCACTGAACCAATAAGTTGGGTATGTCCTAATGATTTGGTCAAGTATGAAAAAAGGACATCCTGAACCAATCTAGATGGTTAAGTCTTAAAAAAGTAAGACCTTTGAACCTTAGAAAACTGGTAGGTCTAAGTATACCTAGGATTTAGTTTGGGGGAATAAAATAAAAAGATGGACCGCTGAACCAAAACAAAGTCAAGTCTATGGAAAAAAGAAAAGAAATAAAAGATTGATAAAAATATGGGAAAAAATTATTGAAAAACGCATAGAAAAATTAATATATTTTATAGTTTTTATTTTTTGTTGATTATCCTCAATTTAGGGATGATTCCGCCTATATCACCTCTTGGGGGAGGGAGGATGGATTGAAGTATGAGTAAATAACCTGTTGAAATCTATGTAAGGTCGAACGCTAGCAAGGGCTAGACCTACACAAAACCAAGTTTGTTGAGCAGATGCAGATCCCTGTGAAAAAGCGACTAGGGGAAGGGAAATTGAAATGTCAGAAGAAGCCAAACGTGATACCCCAGAGCAGGGAGGGAAGCAACAGTACAAGAAGAGGCAGTTAGCGAATAACCCTGAGTAATCCCAATATGGTACCAGAGCCAGAAGATTAGTCTTGAGCGCTTGCCAAATGGCTTCATCAAGAACAAAGGACATATGGGCTGGTAATGAGCAAGAGATACTAGATGGGTGTCGTCAAGTCATGCCCCTATCAAAGCCATCAGTGGAAGATACTGATGGGATGCGCCAGAAGCAAGATAGTCATGCAAGGAGCATGTTGAACCTTGGCGATCCTGTATGTACCTGCTGAATGATTTTTCACACAGAGGTTCGATCATTTAACAATTAGAACGGATGGTATGACGATTGTCTGTTCCTCAATACACTTGTAAACAATTAATTAATAATAAAACGGGAGCAATTTCCCCCAAACACTTCTTTATCTTAATATAATAAATTGGCGGATCTTTCTCTAGTCTGCTCCCATCTTTTCTTCTTCTTTTTCTTCTTTTCTACTCCCTCAAAAGACCCCTCTTCCAGTCCTCTAATTTCACTGATATCCCAACAACTTCAGTCAGTACTGACCCTTTTGCTCAGTTTATTTGTTTCGCCATCTTTTCATTGGTTTCAGCTTGTTGTTCTTCAATTCTTTATCGCCTTGATTCGAGGTGATCCAATTTATTTTTTGTCAAATGTCGACATCGCCTTATTGCCCTATTTTGAAGGCAATCTGATAAGACCCATTATAACCCATTATCGTCTCATCCTAAGGCGATCAATTACTTATAGCTCTGAAACATCCTTGGCGGATTCTGTCCATTGAACCTTTGGCGGAATTCCTCCAATGATCCACTTGGTCATAATGTTGGCTTGTCATCCAGTTATATAGATTTGCAACAGAGCAAATGACATCCTACAAGCAACAACTATGAGCTTCTCAGAAGCTGAAGCAGAAAGAGCGATGGAAACTGGGAGAGTCTGGAAGCTTCGTGGCCCAACTTCAAAGAACTTGGCTGGCAAAGTGAAGAGCATAAGCTGCAATATTCTGATCTAAAATGTTTTCAAGATTGTAAGGATTCAGAGCTATGGACAAAGCCTCAGTGACTTGGCCCTTAATTCTTCATATTGGGAGTTCAAAATGTACACTGTTGCCAATGGCTAGTTCAGTGGTTAAGACAGCTGGCTTGTAATATAGACTGAGTTGGAAGAGGAATTCCAAAAGCAAGTCCAATCTGGCAAGGCACAAACGATTGAGAGCAAAGGGCATTGATTCAGGAGGTTTGATAGTGATGGTAGAAGAATCTGCAAATGGAGCTTAATCCAGAAGATTTTCAAAATCTAACTCAGGAATTGATGACAGAGGAAGATTTTGTTGAGAGTTATTTGAGACAGTTGCTAACCTGGTTTCAGCAGGGTTGGTTACCATTTCTGGTAATTCCATGGAAGGGCTAGCTACTGGTACTTGACTAGGAGTATGAGTCCTGGAAGGACCATAGAAAAGGTTCCGTCATGCAGATCAACTCATCTGCTGGAAGAGCCAAAAGTCTTGATCAGAAAAACAATTGAGCAGCTGTTGGTACCATGACTTGGAATTTGACATATGAGTTGAAAGAGAGGGGGATGTCGGACTTATATGATAGTTGTCATTATGCAATCTAAAATCAATTAAGCTCCAATTTGGAGAAATTAATCTCAAAATTAATGGAATAAGCTGTCCAGAGAAGAATTAAGAATGATATGAGCCAAGAGGTTATGAAGATAAAATAACAAGGGTAAACATAAATAAGCATTCTTATCTGGGAAGCAAAACAAACATTGACAGCAAGAATCTCCTGTTAATGGTGAGGAAAAAATCAGGAAATTGAGGACGATGGACCAAGAATCCTGAATATGACAGCAAGTTATATGCCCTGACAGGGGAAAAACTGGATCCCAGGATTAATATCATCATGAGTAAATCAATCAGCCCGGCATGACAGAAGGTCATGGTGACCATGCTCTGAGTAGGCATTAGTGAGGAGGAAGAGGAAGAGAGCCGCATGCCAAAAGTCATCCTGAGCAGCGTTGAGTACTGATAATCATACTCCACTTGAAAAAGAAGTTTTTGACTGAGTGTCCAAAGCGGTGTTCTCCTGCCCTAATCCTTTTCTCAATGGAAATCTAGGCAAATGGGTAAGTGTTGGGATTTTTGCCCATATTCCCAGATGGTTAGATTACCAGGGATTGCCAGGGGATAACTTACTAATGCAAGGAGAATTAGATATTGGTTGAAGGGGGTGGAAGGCGAGTCAGTAAGGGCGTATGGCTACCAACCTGAAGGTTGAGGGTTCAATTCCCGCCCTTCACACATCGATTGGGGTGCCAGCCAAAGGAAGCTATTGGCGGTTAGTAGGTCTAATAACACGAAAACCTTACCCATGACGTAACCAGAAAAATTTGAGTCCCGATCTGGAGGTGGAAAAACTTTCTTCAACAAAGTTGACCCTTTTCGGGTTTCATGTCATTTCTTTCTTTCTTTCAGTAATGTCTGTCCCCTGTTCAGCTTGCCTCAGTTAGATATTGGTTGACCCTGATTTCAGGTTAACTATGTTTGCAAAATTTAGGTTATTTGTCTGGGTCAGATCTGTCAGGGATCAATCCAGATGAATGCTTAAGATCTCGTCAGGCAGAGTTGCTGACGGATAGGGGCATCTGGTAGTTCATTAACTATCAGGTGTACTATTTGGGATTGGTCAGGTTTCATCACTGACCAATTGGAAATTTAAAGAGTAAGTTGTGAGGCATGTGATGCCACCTGCAACTAGTGAATCAATCAGTTGGTTTGCGACCTGCCTTAATAGGCAACAAGTCCCATTATATAAGCAGGTCGCTTGCCAAATATGTTTGGTTCACTTGGATTGAGAGGAAAATATTAGTGACACGTTTTCTGAATCTTTCCGTTTTAGGTCTCAAGGATGTCCAAAGACAGAATCCTAGCCAGGATGGGTAAGACCATCACTGCTGAGATGAGGATGGGTGTTACAATGGCAACGGCTGCCGTTTCATCAAGGAGGTGTCAACTGAGGGTTGGGCGCTGAATTTCCCAATATAGATTCCCTAAATAATTCACTATTAAAAGACACAATACCACACAAATTTAGGAAGAGATACAGATCGGCTTGACTCTCCATTTAGGTGTCACACATCCTGGGGTTGATACAGGTGATAAGGAATTAATTGGCCAGGTGGACTGAGATCCTTGTATGGCAAGAAGCCAAAACACTACTGTACACTATTTTACAGACTTATTACCAGAGTATTAACTTAGTATACTTGTATCCAAATCTATTTTGAGTTCTATTCTTTCTCAAGGATATTATTGCTGTGTGCATTAAATGGGAGACTCTTTAAGATAAAGAGTAAGGATCTGAGCGGGGATCCATAGAAAGAAGCTGAATTGAATTGCGGATTGCTGCTTACATTGTGTCAAACAAGAGAAACTGTAAACAGGGATCTGAGCGTAGATTGACTTAGGTGGTATGAGGGAAAAAAATCCCTATTTAGGACATCATAAGTTTTTGAGAGGAAATACTGGACAAGAGCTAAACTGAGATCCAGTACTTTAATTCAAATACAGTTAATAGTCGCCATACTAAAATTAACGATTATATCAACTACTATCATATAACGCAGAGAATTTCACAAAACCCAAACCTATACAAGTATATTTAAAGGAGTATTAACCAAAAATAATAAGAAAACCTATAAATTTTTACAGAGCATCAGCGGCGTGCAGCAGAATGAAAAATAGGTAAGGTTCTCTTCATCAATGAGGCCAGCAGTGTGCATCACAATGACATAGTGAGATAGTTAAAATTCAACAAAGGCAACTTTTCTCTCTCGTTGCAATCAATTTGCAACTTATTCAATTCAAGTCTGAATCTAGTTTAATAATCTCACAGAGAAGATTAGTCTGCGCCCATGTCAGGGAGCAGTCGGGCAAGTAAGGTAAGAGGCACAGGTGGTAGACCCGCGACCTCAAATGTTCAAAAACGCCCTGGAGAAACCAGCAGAAAAGAAAAAAATAAATAAACCGGTGGTCACTATTTCCCCAGAAATCCTTGCTTGGCAAGCATGATGCAACCAGTACATCAACACGCCACAAACCCCAACAACTTTCATCGGTGGAATATGGAGTCCAGGTGTTTCTGGACATCTAACAAACAGCTTTATGGGAAAAATTTTGTGGGGGATGTGCACACTTTTTTCCTGACTGCGGTGTATGTTGCATCTCACTCCATATCACGTGGTTGGCTGGACCTTAGTTTCAAAAACAAGGAGGCAGCAGACAAAGCTGTTGTGGTGCGCATAGTGATCGACCTCCCCAAAGGGCAAAAGATTGTCAAAACCAAACACACCAGATGGACAAAATCCAACCAAATTTTCCTCATGTTTGACTTTTTGACCACTACAGTCAAACGTGCCATTTTGGAGCAGCACCTGAAAGATGGTCTCACTGTATACAGAGAAATACAATCCTTTGAGATGCAACGCTTTATGCTGATGCCACACCTGTGCACCAACAAAGCCATTGCAGTTCTAACTCCAACTGAGGAGATCGCGAAGGACCTAACCCAGATCCCGCACTCCACATATATCAAAATTAAGGGCATACCACCCACCCTTTCTGGGTAACCGTAGACAGCGCACCCCCCATCTGCACCCACTGTGACGCATTTGGCCATAAGGCACACGCATGCCCCACCAAGGAGGGCATCACATTCCAAGAGCACCCCTTGGCGGCTATGGCCAGCGGAGAGGCGCACTACAAACCAACCACCAGCACCAAAGAGGCTTTTCCATGGGGAGCACAAGGCTGCTACCTAATAGTAAAGCCTATTTCCCCTCAAGAGCGGAAGAAGGCCAAACAGGCCTGCAGGGCCGCGGCCAAGGAAGCGGCCAAAGTCACCTCCACTATCCCACACTCCCAACACCAGGAGGACATTGAAACCTTCATGGCAGAAGCAACTTGGGAATTCTCAACCAATTATATTGGGAAGCCCATGCCAATTGGGCCACCCAATCTGAGGATCCGATGGGTGAATTAATCTCACCTGACCTTTGCAACCAAGCCCCAGTTGAAACTGACTTGGTTTCCAACCTACCTGAAAATTTTTTTCAACCCAAACGATGGTGCACTGAACTCATCTGCACTGCAAAAAATTTGTTCAACGTCGGGGAAACAAAAAGTGAAGGCAAAAGCCAATGCAAACCTTTCTGCTAAAATTAACAAAAACACTGATAGCATTGCTGCAAACACCCGCACTACCATGAAGGCCATGGGGATCTAGAGGAGACTAGTGGGCCCAGGTGCCCACCCCCTCACACCTAAGGTGTGATGGGGGAAACCTTCACTTTAGGGTTGTTGAATATCGCTGGACTCAAGGCCTCGCCATCCTGGGTTAGGAAACTGAGTTTTTTTTACAAAAAATTTACCTGTGGACATCCTGGCCATCCAGGAGTCCCACTGTCCGCAAGGTTCTGAGGATGCTTGGAAAACCATGCTCCTCCCTTCCCTATCCTTCTGGTCAGAGCACTGTGGGGTGCTAGTTCATAAAAACAATTTTTTCAAATTTTTATTATTGAATCCTTCCTCAATGGCTGAATCCTTGTTGTCACTTTCTCGTGGGCTGACGTGGTGCACGCTATCATCAACATCTATGCCCCAACCTGTGCACAAGAGCGCCGGGAATTTTTCTTGTCAGTCAAATCCCTTCCATTACCCCCTGACCCCTTCATAGTCATCAACATGAACTGTTAGCTAAACTCACCCACGGACTGTTGGCCTTCCTCTTCCCAAGCCCCCAGGGTCACGTAGAACTTCGCGTTCTAAAGGCCATCCTTGGGTTAATAGATGCGCTGCCACGGCAAGCCCAACTTCTAGAAAACATGACGCGCCCCCACGTCCACAACGGCCAAATAAGGTCCATGACCCACCTTGACCTTATCCTCACGCCGGCGAAATTTCAATCTCACATTTCCAACTTCCAAAAAAAAATTGAATTCTCCAATCACCG
Organism: Massospora cicadina; assembly: GCA_022478985.1. Lineage (NCBI taxonomy): Eukaryota > Fungi > Entomophthoromycota > Entomophthoromycetes > Entomophthorales > Entomophthoraceae > Massospora > Massospora cicadina. The sequence goes on along the minus strand of JAKSZP010008527.1, from coordinate 33,640 downwards.
CTGGTCTCGATAACCTACCACCTACCTGTCATAGTGGCTAAGGCCCCACATTGGTGCAAACTCCGCCCTCCCAAACTTGCGTCACAAGGATTTTCCACTTGGGTGGAATCAGCAACTTTGGCAAAAGAGTTTGTTACACCGTTTTGCGCAGACCCAATTTCCACATGGTCAGCCTTCAAAGAGGATACCATCCGCCACTCTTGCCACCTCTCCACCCAATGCTCACAAGCTACATCAACTGTTATTTTGCACTCTCTGGCAGAGTTGGAACACCTGGAATCCAACATCCCAGCCACAGGCTACAGCCCTGCATGGGGCCAGAAGTGGGCGGAAGCAGCTGCCCACCTCAACGCGCTCAAAAGGCAACACAAACATTGGGTTTGTGTTCAGTATAGGGCCAAATGCATTACAGAGGGTGACAAGTGCACCGCATAATTTTTTAAAAAATTCTTTGCACCACGCCAGAGCATGGCCTGCACACAGGTGCAGAGATTGGATGATTCCGTCGCGGATACGCCAGCTGAAGTGGCAATCAAAATACAAAAGTTTTACTCCGAGTTATACCAATCTGATCCAATTAAGCTGGCTGAAGTGGCGAAATTTCTCAACTGCACCCACATCCGCACTGTTTCCTGATACCCAAAATTAATGAATTTGATACTCTGAATGAACTCTGGACAGCCATCCGCGGTGCACCAAATCAGAAATGCCCAGGCCCAGATGGCATTCAATATGAATTCTATAAAAAGTACTTCAAATATATATCCCCACAGCTGCTTGCCTCACTTAACCAGAGCCTTCTGGAAATACGCCTTCTACCAGGAGGACAAGAGGCCTTCACCTTCACACTCTTCAAGAAAGGGGACAAGCTAGACTTAGCCAACTGGCGCCCCATTTTTTTAACTAATATGGATACAAAAATTTTAACTAAAATCATGGCTAACCGTTTAGGGATTGTAGCATCTGCCACCATCTCGCCAGAACAATTTGGTTTCATACCCAGAAGGTCGATTTGAGACAACGTGCACTCTGTGGCTAACGCATGCCAGTCCACAGCCTCTGGGGCACTTGTATTTTTGGACCAACAGAAGGCCTATTATAGAGTAAACTGGGAATACCTCAGGGCCTGCCTCCATCAATTCCGCTTCCCCCTCGCTTCATCAACTGGGTAATGCTGCTCATGAAATCTGTAACAATGGCAGTGCGTGGCCCTGGCTTCCTAATGGAAGTAGTCCGCCCTCAAAGGGGCCTACGACAAGGGGACCCCCTTAGCCTACTCTTATACAACTTCAGCCTTGACCCACTACTTCAAAATGTGAATGCCCACCTCACTGGGGTCCATGTACCAGACAAGCCCCAGTCAAGATGATGGCTTTTGCAGATGACTGTGTGGTTGGGGTGTCCAATAATAAAGATGCACGCGCGCTTGAAGCTCTCATCCAGGAATATTCCCAGGTAAGTAATGCTGCACTGAACGCTTCCAAAACTGAAATCATCCTCCTTGGTCAGTATCAAGCATTCTGGGCCCCAGCGACCAGTGCCCAGTCTGGCCCATCTGCTCACACACGTGCTCGCCCTCCCTGCTCACCCCACACCACCCCACTAGTGCTCCCATTCATGCCACGCCCTACCATAGGGCCTGTCCGCCACCTGGGCGTGTGGGTGGAGGCAGGCGGGTATGCCTCAGCAGTAATGGAAAGTCGTATTCTAGACAATGTGACGAAGCGCATCGCCTCCCTCAGAGCCCACCCTACCTCCCTTACTGGCAGGATTGTTTTAGCCAACTCCATGCTCCTCTCCAAAGTCTGGTTTGGAGCCCACGCCATCGCCTTCTCCCCCAGGCTTTTTCAAATCCATGTATGCCCTACTGCAAGGATGGCTTTGGTCAGGACGCCCACCACCAGTACAGCTTGAGGTCATGTTTGGCCCTCATCATCATGGTGGCATGGGCCTGCTTGACTTCAAAGCCCATGCAGCCAAGATCCTGGGCACCTGGATTGCGGCTGTCACTGCCCCTACGCTCCCCTCCCAACACTGGTTCCGCGCGGCCCGCTCCAACTTCTCCCATGCCTTGGGCCTTAACAATCCATCGAAACCTCACTCCTTGATAGAATATCTGGCTTCCCACTCATCGGCCACAGGCCCTCACGGTACTAAAACCCACTACAAACGAATCCTCCTCTCCATGCAGAGCGCAGAGTGGAGATCTTGTATTAGCGGACACACAGCCCAGAGAGGCCGCCCCTCTCCTCAGTTCACACAAGAGGTACAGGGGCTACCCAATCAAGATGGCGTGATCCCCACATGGCCCCATGTCCTATCCAGGGTGGACTACCTGAACATGATGGACATTCTTACTCCATCGAGACCCAGAAACTATTTGGAAATACGCACACCACCCTCTGTTGCAGCCTCAAATCCGCTCCCATGTGTGGCGCTGCCTGAGGCGGGTGTACCATATGGTTGAGAACTCTAATGCTTTACACTCATCCTGCGTCTTGTGTGGCCAGTATGGAACGCTGTTCCACCACCTGGAGAAGTGTCCTACCTCTAAAGTGATATGGCGCGAAGTTCAACTTCTGCTAGGCCAGGATCAAACACATCCCTTCAGTCTGTCAAGAGATATGTTTGCTATATCCATGGTATCCCCCCTTCCACCCTCCCTCCATGCTCTGGTGGTCGCAATCGCCATGTGGACTATCCACACGATTGTCTTGGATGCCATTGCAAGCTCCACCCCCACCCTCCCAGAAGCTGTCCACAGATTCCAGTCCCATTTGGTGGACCACTTTCAAGCGTGGATGTTTGGGTACCTCTCACCGCGTCGCCATCAGCTGGTCTCCTCCTGGTTCCCAGTTTGGTTCATCAAATTGGACCCTTTCCTCCACACGTGTTCAATAGTGGCTACGGCCCCTTCACACGTCCCCTCCCCCTCTCCATAGTGGCGTTACCGCTGGCAACAAGAGATAGCATCGCTTCTCTGGGGTGCCTTCCATGTTACTAAGTTTTGTTTCTTTTGGGTCAAAGTTAGAAGTGTCCGTCCCCTGGTCAGCCTTCCTTGCAATAAATTTAAAATTTTTAAACTTTAAATTTAAAATTTAAAATTCAACAAAGGTAATAAGGTTGGGCACACAAGTAAAGGATTTACTGCATTTGTGGGTTTTGAGGTAGTTGGGATCATAGAGAGAAGATCTCACCACTCTAATGCATGTGTGGCCAGCTGAAAAATCCAGTTCTTTAATATCAAATTTGGCATCCTTGGGGGAAATCTATAGGGTAGTTAGGCATAGGAAAACCCTTGCAAAGTAGCTTAATTGCCATATGGAGGGCTTGGCGGAGGAGGGAATTAGTGGGAGCAGCAGCTGCATCAACGGCCTTTTGATGAATATTTTTATAAATTGGGAACCCATTGCAAGGATGGAAACGGTGGAGGGGAGTCAAATTGGGGGGTTGTGTAAAGAATTCTGACCGGTCAAAGTTAGGATTAATTCCATAGGGGCGGTCTGCATCAACAATCCATTTGCAAGCCTTAAAAAGATTTGACATGACCAGCGCTGGGCCAGCAACAGGAGTTGGTGGGGTGGCAGCTGCTAATTGACCACACACAGTGAACCATGGCAATTCTGCTGGAGCATGAGCTATCATCTGCTAAGGAGTGGATTGGTCGGTCAAAACTTGATTGGGTGGAGCGGTTGGGACATCACCTGTGGGGGTGAGGGTGGAGGATGTAGGACCAATCCCCAATCAAAAATTTTAGTAAAATCAGAGGTGGGGTTTATTTTAGAGGGAGGAGTGGCAGAAGCAACTTTAGTAAAAGCTCTGGGCACATGCGCTTTGAGCGGTCAAGAGCAAAGCACACAGGGCAAATGGCGCAACCATTTTTGATGCATGCCCAGAAGGGATGATCAGGAGCAGATCTGATCATGGTGCAGGGGGTATTGTGAGGCAGGTGTTGTGATAGAATGGGCGGATTGTCACAAATGTATGAGGCCCAGAGAGACAATTGGCATTATTTGGAACCATGAACTGCAGCATGGGGTTGGCGCCGTAGGCAGCCAAGCCCTCTGTGAGCTCGTAGGGGAGGCGTTTGGTGATAGGTAAGAAAGCAAGCAGGCGAACTGGACCACCAGTATGGTTTCATCTAGCAAGCAAGTTCAGATGGTTGGAATGGGCAGTGTTTTTATAAAATAAAGGCAGCTGTGATGCCGCCATAGCATGGGCTTCACACAAGAAGCAAAGATCAAAGTACCCCTAAAAGTGAAGAAATCAATTTATGGCAGGTTTGTAAACTGCCGTGGCTATATTGATGATGGCTTCACTCACATAGGAGAAGAGGTTCCCATACTCAACCCAAAGGCTAAAGCGCAGGTTGCTCTGAGGGAGCATTAAAGCTTCTGAACACAGCCTAGGAGCATGCAAGGTGGTGGGCTAGGTCCTGAGGTGGGATGTAGTGATCAGAATTATTTGCAGGGCTAGCTGGGTCAGCCTGGGGCATTTTGACGGCGGCTGATAAATGCCAACTGCCGGCACACCGCCACCCCACATGGGGGCAGAAGGTGTCAATCAAGTTGACATATGCTAAGTTTGGCGCTGACAAAAGGCAGTTGAAACAAAGAGCTTTAATAAATTATTGAATTATATTGACAAAGAGATTGAAGCAAAAGAGAAAAGCTTTCTACTAGACTTAACAAAATTAATTTGAAACAGCAATAAACTACTTTAAAGTTGGGCTCACAGCCTAAAGCAATTATATGTAGATAATCAAACCCTGTATCTAATTATAGTTAATATATTTACTTAAGTAGATATATATAGCCAAATTGTTGGTCAAACCATTTACAACATTTACCCCCACTTGAAAAAAAAATCAGTAAACAAAAAATTGGGAGGGATAGACTAGATTAATGAGAACCTATGGTTGTGGGAGAAAAACTTTTTGTACTTTTTAAAGAACTTGGAATTTATTTAATTAATAAAATACTATTAGCAGGCTCTTTCAGGGTGTAGTCATCTGTAAATTTTTTTTTTGATAATTTTGAAGGGCCTTTCCATATATGCTCTAGTTTGATAGTTCTGCCAAAGCCATGGTTTTCATAATACAAGACCATTACCCTTATGACAAAGGTAGGGTAAGCCCATCAATTCTCATTATTACACTCCATAGGTTTAATTTTCAATACAGAGAATTGGAGTATTCTTTGCTTTGTAGCTGGATTAAAGACTAGTAGTTTTTCCAGATAGTAATTGGAACTCATGTTCTCCTCGTTGACAAATAATTATAAAATAGGGGATAGCGCCAGATGCTTCCCATATAAAAAATGGGACAAGGAGTGCCTCTTTATCAAGTGATGGGCAATATTATACGCAAATATAGAGGAGGGAAAGAAATAGTTCCAACTGGGCGCCTTAGCAGTGATCAACTTATGTAGAATATCAACGAGAGTACCATTTACTTGTTCCACAGTGCTGTTGGTCACAGGGTGATAGAGACTAGACAATACTGATTGTATACCCAACAAATTTTGAGTTTAAAGATAACTGATCTATAGAATTAAAATATTATTTTTTAAGAGAATTTGAAGTCATTCATGCTTATAAACAATAGTTTCTAAAAAATAATTTTAGCCGTGGTTGTAGCACCCAAAACTCTGATCACTTTGGCCTCCAATTACATGGTGAGGTAATCAATGACCACAATTAATACTTGAATTTTCCATCAATATTGGGCAAGGGTCCCACAACATTAATAGAGATATTGTGCCAGGCGAAATTAGGTTTAACCAGATGGATTTGAAGTGGCCTTCTAGTAGAACGCTTCAGTTTTCATTAATTACAACAGATAAGAACCCTATGAATGTCAAAAGGCATCAATATCCAATATTAGTGTAATAGCTGTTTGAGTGTTTTCTTATATTAATCATTTCCTGTTACCATATGGGCTTCAATAATTAGATCAGTCCACTTTTTAGGCCTAGACGCTTGAAGGATTTTTCACTAATAAACTTGTACAGGTTCCCGTTCTTCACAATGTTCTTTTGCCTAAACTTCTCTAAAATGCGTTGAACCTCTTCATGTTCATTACCATAGTGTTAGGGTATCATTTAAAAAATTCAGCAGCTTTGGCCACTAAGGCACATTGGGCAGCAAAGATAACTCATTAGAAAGTATGATGTTTTACGCTGAGACGGAGCTAAATTTCAAGAAATCAGGCTTGTAGTTTTAAAGCCAAAAAGTCACCACCCTTTTAGAGCCTTAGTGGTTTGTAATCAGCACAGAGAGGCGTGGTCAGTTTCTACTGTGAAGTTCATAAATTGTATATATACCTGAAATTGCTTTCATACATAGATAAAGCTCTGAAACTTCTTTTTAGTTACAATATAACTCTATTTGTGCATGTCCAAAGTTTGCTACAATAATCTATGTGTGCACTATACCTTAATTTTTTAATAGCACTTCATCAACGGCGGTGAGAGATGATTCTATCTGAAAAAAATATAGTTTATCAAAAGTTAGGATATATGATTATTAATGCTGTGGTGAGGCAAAGTATCAACTTGTCAAAAAAAATCGACAAAACCCTGTACACTCAAAAGGTACACCAATATTGATTAATTAAAGACTCACCAATCTTAATAAATTTAAACAAACTGGAAGTAGTATCCATACATTTTTACTAATACCTGAATATTACGCTTGCTACTCAGCCACAGCATTTTTATGGCTGTTGGGACCACAGGGATTGATACCACGTATCCCTTAATTTTTTGAGGTCAGGGGACCTGGAGCTCCTGAGTGTTGAATTATACGTTTTACTTTTCTTGATCAAAAAGTCTTCACTCAGGATACTATGCCTGAAGTTAGAAATCTTAAATATAAGTTCATCCCTAGTAATCTAGAGGTAAGACGATTTGACTTAAAATGGCAAAGAAGAGTGTAATCTTTACTTTTTTAGAATTAAAATTTATATGGGAGTTCAGGGAGGTTTTTCCAGTTAATTTTAAGCATTCCAAGCTAAGATCTATATTTGTAATTAATCAGGGATTCTGAAGCAGGATGGCCATTTTGGTTTAATAGGATTTGCTTGCTGCTTGGATTAGGTTTGAATCCCAGGATTTGGAAGCTTTGCGGGAGCTATAGTTGACTTCATAAGTTGGGGTTGGTCCCTGATGTTGGAAGGCTGTGATTTTCATTGGGAATTATCACCAGTAAATGGTTAATCTACTTTGTCAGATTGGGATTGATCCCCTTTGGCTGACACATCTAAATCTCCAATTTGTGTCAGAATCAGAAAACGCCTATCTCTATATCTTGGCTTAGGGGGAAAAGGACGCATAAGCAACTATGTATGCGGTTTACTATGGTACCCTGAACGACCTCTACAATTGAGTGTTCATTGCCCCACTTATATATGACTTCATAGGGCCCCAATTAGTTGGTGCTTAATTTGTTGTCACAACCTCCAGGCCAATGATGGTAGAAAAGGACTAGGTCAATTGTTGGAAGATATGCAGGGGTTCATGCTTGTCATTAAATTGATTAGTTTCTCTACTAGTTGGAGCAAATAAGTTCTCAGAAGCCAGGGCCTGAAGTTGGATAGTATTATTGGCAATACTTTGCATATTGACTTCAGGGGCTTTGGGGAGGCTTGGTCAAGCATAGCATGCACTTTAGAAGGCAGCTGAGGATTTCATCCATACAACGCTTGGAAGGGCGACATCATAATTATTTGATGATAGCTAATTCTGTAGGCCAGGATTGCAATAGGCAAATATTGGAGCCAATGAAGGGGGTCTATATAGCCATTTTCTAAAGGGTGGCAGTTAGAGTATCTTTTGCCCGCTCTACCATTCCATTGGCTGCAGAATGGTAGGGGGTGGATAATACCTGTGTATTTCACATTAGTTTGAGTTAAAATTTTTCACCAGCAACAGTTGGAAGTTTTGACTGTTAATGGAAAGAATTATGTTAGGGCACCCATGCTGGGTGATAATCTGATTATATAATAACGTATAGGTAGCCTTTGCCAAAGCTGGGGGTAGGGACACAGCTCTTATCCACATAGTTAAATGATCCATGGCTAGAAGGAGGAACTGATGACCATTAGAGGCTTGAGGGAGAGGTAACAACATTAATGCTAATAGTATGGAAGGGTTAACAGGGTGGAACCACTGGATGTTAAATCAGGGATTAGGTCCAGCTTGACATTTGCATACTTGGCAGGACTCTAATACATCCTGGATTTAAACAAGCACAACTTCCCAATAGATTTTAGTATTAAGCCACTGGTAGGTTTTTTCAAATTCCTTTGTGACCAATTTGCCAATTTACCTCCAATATGACGTCAGTTCAAGCTGAAGGTCATACATAGGGCACCCATTTTTGGACACAAATTTGTAAAATTGGTCATTTTAGACTTAAAAATTTGCCATTTTTCTGCTAATTTATTTTAAAGTGTTGGGGATTTGTCCTTTCATAAATACGATTGTGTTATGAGTTTGTAAAGTCAATCCTCTTCAGGGTCAGGTCAAAGTTAATATGGGAAGCCAGGATAGGCAATCCACATTTTGGTGTATGGGTCCTGGTTGATGGATAATGGAAAAGTCTATCTTTGTTGTTTTAACGCCCTTTGGGCTAATCTCCTGTTGGGGTCCTTCATTTTCTGTAGCCATCACAAGGAAGAATGATTATTAAATATGGTGAAATGTTTCCCATATATAAATAAGGTTAGAAATGCTTAATAGCCAGTAGGACTGCCAAGAATTTGCGTTTCATAACGCTATAGTTGCATTTGGCTCTAGTTAAGGTTTTGCTATAGTAGGCGATAGGATGGTCCACTAAGTTTTTGTCATGATGAGAAAGTATAGCTCTAATGGCCATATTGCTAGCATCACTAAAGAGGAGAAAGGCTTTATCAAAGTTCGGATTTATAAGTACTGGAGAGTGGGAGAGAGAGATGCATAGCAGGTCAAAGGCCTGCTGTTACTCTTCTTTCCACTGAAAGGGTATCCCTTTCTTCAAAAAATACACTAAGGTCTAAGAGGTGTTGGCAAAGTGGGGAATAAACTGGTGATAATATCTCACCATCCCTAAGAAGACTTTTACGGCTTGTAGGGATTTAGGGTGGACATACTAGCAATGGCCAGGACCTTGTCGTCCATTGGATATACCGGCTTTACTCATCTGATGGCCCAAAAAATCAATCTCACTCTGAAAGAAGGAGCACTTTGACTTCTTTAGTTTTAACAAAGATTGCTTAAACTGCTGAAAGTCTTTCATGAGGTAATTTAGGTGCTTGGTAAAGGTTTTAAAAATGGTAATATTGTCAAGATAACTAGCACACCGTAGCAATTTTAATTCACCCAAGAGTCCTTCTAGGCGCGGTGGAAGGTAGCAGGGGTGTTACAAAGCCCTGCGGCATTCAAATGGCCCAAATAGTCCTTCACTTATGATGAAAGCGCATTTTTCACAAAATTTCCAGTGAGAAATTGACTTTCCAGTACCCACTGCAAGTTTATAGATGAGAAATAGAGGGATCCTGACATCAAGCATAAGGAATCATCTATACGCGGCAGAGGTTAGCTATTTTTTGTTTGATAGAATGGAGGCGCCAATAATCCATAACAACACGGTGGCCACCATACTTCTAAATTAATAGGAGTGGGGAAGCCCAAGGGCTTTTAGAAGGAGCCAATAAACTGGCCTCCAACAATTGCTGTAACTCTAAGGCCACTTAAGCTTCATCAAATTTAAATTTTTGGTATAGCCGGGATTTGAATGGAGGGTGAGCCTCAATCTCGATTTGGTGAATTAGCCCAGATATTTTTCATAATCACTTGGTCCCAAGGAAAAAATATTACTATACTCCTTGAGGAGGTCTTTGAAGTTCTGGCGTTTGTTAGGGGTGAGATTGTCTCAAATTTTACTTTTGACCAGAGCTATAATGGGTAGGGGATTGAATATGAAATCTTGTAAAAAGCCAAAACAGCTCATAAAATACTATCAATGGGACATAGTTTTACGTAGGCAATAGGGGCATAACAAGGGACTTGGAGAGTTTCAATTGTTAAGATCTATAATAGAATAGAGATAGATTCCCCATAGGCAGGATCCAAAATCCCCAGGCAGGTCAACGCTTCTTTGATTAAGGATTTGGATGTCCACTTAGCTTTAAAACTTGACTAGGAGGGGTGAGAATTTAGATCCCCATATCCACAACAACTTGTGAGATGGAGGGTATTGTGATAGGATGAGGGGCATACAGTTGATCCTGTCTTTGGAATCCACAGCCTCCACGGGTAACTTAGTTTTCCCCATAAGACTTGATATTCAACTTTACAAATGGATGACAGATATTCGAGGAGGCATGTCCATTTTTTATGGGCTCCTTTACTTTTGACGGGGAGTTCAGATATTAACTAGATCTGATACCCTAGTAGGGACAGGTGTTTTTCTTTGAAGTTGATGATGCAGTTAAACTCCCGCATCAGTTGGACCACAATAAGCAACTCATAATTATTGTTTTCTAATGCAATATTGGGTGCAGTAATCAGAAGTTTCCTGTTTGTAGGGCAAGGCATATTATCCTCTTATTGCCTTAGTTGACTGACTACCGGCTGTTTCATATTCATCTTCAGGAACCAATTCCAGAGCCATTTTTATTTTCTGGATAAGTCAGGAGGAAATAAGATTAACCGGGGAACCTGTGTTAATTATCACCAGGATTTGAATCTTACTTACAAATACCTCTACTCAAATCATCAAAGATCCAAACTGGGAATTAACAGATAGTAAACAATCATTAGGGATTTGTACGAAGAAAGCAGAAGATTCTGCCGCAGACAAGCTCAGGGCTGTTCAACGCGTTTCTAAGTATTATCTTCCAATTCTTGGATTTCCTTAGAGGAGCTGACCGCCAAAATTTGTTTGGGTAACTGATCAACATAAAATAAGAAAACTGGATATCTTTATTTCATTGTATAGAAAAAGGTATGTCAACTTCTGCAGGCGCGGCTAACACAAAAAATACCAAGCTGCTGGGAATAGAGCTAGAGCTAGAGCAAGGGTCTTGAGGCACCTGAGTGTTACGTCAGCATAGGGAGCCTCCTGCCCTATACTGGCTGATCTTTTGCTGACTTATGTTGAAGGACGCGACAAAAGTCTACAGTTTTATTGATCTTGTGTAATGGGTGAAGAATAATTCAGGTGTAGGCGAGTTGGGGGGTGTAATGGATAACACTTGAGGCAATTATTATTGTTGTTAAAACGAGGTGGCCTGGCGGGTTCATGTATTTCAGCAGGAATTTCCAAAATAGCTTCCTTGATATGGAGGAGGGACTTCAAGTTGGACTTCACCGCTTTTAAATAAAGTAGAATGTTAGGCATATTTTTAAATTCCAAAAACAAAGCGGTGATAGAATCATCTAACTCAAGACAATTCCCTAACCAACGTTTGAGCGTTGAGGTAAAAACAATGCATGAACTTAAAGATGGTCTCTCCCCAATTAAGGATTATTTTCATAAAGGTTAGTTTTTAGTTAGATAAGGTTAGTTCGCTCCCAAGTTCCCAAATCAAGGCAGTATTGGCTTCATTCCACATATGGCAATGCATTAGATGAAGGACCATCATGTCTTGAGCCATGCGACTAAGAAAGTTCATCAGGTTTTTGAGCCATTAGTGAACAATTGCTTATTCCTTAGAGCTTTTGTAGCAATATAAGGAAGAGAAAATGATCTCCTTTAAGGGGATGTACTTTTCCTTGAACAAGGGTTTTTACATACCACTTGGGGGGGTTGGAGGCTGAACAACATGAACTGACATTGAGATCATGCTTTCACCTAATGAGATGCGGTATTTTGTGAATAATCTTGAGGATGAGGCGCATCCACTTGACTTCATAGGTCATTAATATCTTCGATTATTAAGTCTACTCGATCACGTGTGGAAAAAGAGCCAAATTTGTGGTGATGAGCTGGTTTAACTGCTGCATTACATTATTTAACCTGGTAGTGGAATCTCAGAGTTTAAATTGATGTTGCTCAGTGGCGAGCACTCTTTGCTCCAACACACATACCACAGAAGATATGGTTGCCAATTTCCCAAGGCGTTCATGATGAGCAGTTAGAGAGAATTTCAAGGGAGAGGAAATCCATCCTAAGTGAGTTGGGCTCCTTGGGCGATGCATCCTAATTGGACATCAAGGTCTTTAACGTGCTAAATTAAAGCCTAGAGGTGTTCGTCAGGGATTCCTGGGTCAGCACTAGGTCCAGGAGGTCCTCTTGGCCCAGGGTTACCTGTTCACCATTCTGTCCATCATGACCAGGGGGTCCACATTCACCATCCTGTTTGTCATGACCAGGGGGTCCCCATTCACCATCACGCCTGTCATAATTGGGGGGTCCACACTCATCAGGCACTCCTTGTGGCCCTGAAGAACAGATGCTATTCTGGCCATCACGTACTTCATAGATTATTTCTTCCAATGATCGGAGGCGTTTGTTCACTGAGGTGATAAAGTTATCAACTTAGCTTGTAACTTGAGGGTACAATATATGACCTGATTATGAATAAAGACCTCTAGTTGGCTAAAACGATTAGTGAGTTCCGCTCAAACAAAACTCATGATTCCTTGATCCAGACGGGTTAACACGCCTTGTATCTCGTTAATGAGCTGCCAATTTTCCAAAATAGCGTTTTGGTTCTCACTGTTGAACTGGAAGGCCGATTGTAAGAATTGGAGCAGCTGCTAATGTATTTTCTCCAATAACTGCAAATGACGGAGTAATTCCTGATGATGGAACCCCACTACTTGCAGTAGGTGGTACAAGGTGAGATGTACAAAGTGATGCAGATAGCGCTCCGTTCATCCAGATCCAACCTGATATACATCAAGATAAGAACTTTGAGCCAATCTTCTATTAGCTTGGCCTCCAGGGACAAAGGCCACAGATAATAGGAGCTGTAGGGCTTTGGCGAAGTCTGATAAGTGTAAGTTATATAGATCTGCGGAAGGAGCGTGGAGGTTACCTCCAATGATGGGGGAAATAGAATGTTGCAAGTTGCCGCTGTATCTCCTATATGCATATTGATTGCCCAGTCACCAAGGTGAGCGGCTTTACAATCCGTGGCATTTTCCAAAGCTAAATCATTATTGTCCATTGTTTATTATTTTATATTTACACCAAAACTCAGGATATACCTGGAAGGGAGCACCTTTTTGTCAGGACCATGTGGTTGATACCATTATCCCTTAATTTTTTGAGGCCAGCGGACCCAAAGCTCCTGGTTGTTGTATTATACGCTTTACTTTTCTTGGTCATAAATTCTTCACTCAGAACTACTATGCCTGGAGTGGTAAATCCTAAATGTATGTTTGTATCAAAGTAATTTAGAGGTAGGCGAATTTGACTTAGAAATGGCAAAGAAGAGAGTAATCTTTATTTGCTTAGAATCAAAACTATATGGGATTTCAGGGAGGTTTTTAAGTAAATCTTCAAGCGTTCCAAGCTAAGACCTATAGTTGTTACCAATTGTGGATTATAAAGCGGGATGGTCAATTTGGTCGAATAGGATTTTCTTGGCACATGGATAAGGTTGTCCCAGACGTTTGGAAGCTTTGGGGAGCAATAGTTGACCACATAAGCAGTGTTGATCTCTGATGTCTGAAAGCTGTAATTTTCGTCAGAGATTATCCGCAATAAATGTTTGGGCTATTTTGTCAGATCAGGATCAATTCTCTTTGGCTGACATATCTAAATATATGATTTAGGTCAGAATCCCAACAATGACCTCAACATTAGCTGGCATGGGCTGTAAGCCTTGATTGTCAATGACTAATTCCAGATATTTAAATTGTTTTATATAGAATTTACACTTTAGTGGCTTAATTTTAAGATCAGCCTTGGTAAGGTGGCGGAAGACATCCTCCAAGTGTTGAAAATGTTCAGTAAACATCTGTTAAAAAACGGTGATATTGTAAAGTGCTAGATTAAAAACTATTTATGCTTTTCCCAACATGTTCCTATACTAGTAATTTAATAGTGGATGATCCCTGATATAATTTATTAGTATGTATGGCTTTTAAGCTTCTGAGGAGGAAGCTCCAAATTATGATTTTCAACCTTAACTATGTCAATGACTTTTAGGCTCCCAAGGAGGGAGCTCCAAATTAGCATTTATGACTAATTTGATGATTAGACTTCCATCAATTATCAAGGTTAATCCCCAATACATTAGCTTACTGGACTCAGAGGCATGATTGCCTAGATGTCATAAAATTGAGCTTATGGAAGTTCTAATCAATAGCTTGCCAATTGTGTAGGTGATGAATAAATTTAAAGCTATTTTCCAGCAAATGATGGCAATGATTTTTATAATTGGACAATAGATTGCCAGGAACGACCTATATATAAGAAATTTACTTCCCTAATAGAATTATCTTGCTCTTGGTCTTACTAGATTTTTCTAGTATTGGATTATTATTGTAGGATGGAAGTTCTTAACAAATTTTAGTTGAACAAATGTCAAGTTTTTAAACCTTTACGAGATCAGATATATGCTTTCTGTCATCATTCAGGAAGCTGTATTAGTTAAGAAATAATCCCTCACAAACCTGTGCATTGAGCACTTCTCAACAATTGATGCTCACTACAGGGGTTCAGGGCCAATGTTGTCTGTAAATTAGGGGTTAAGAGAATGAGCGGTGAACCGTTGAGTGAAGCGGGAATTGGCCAATTTGGGCCTAATGAGCGCAGAACTTTCAAAGCCATTGACTTAGAGTATGTTGTATTGAGAACTGCTGTGAAGATCTTTGAGAAGATCTACGATCTCATTAAGCAGCAGAAAAATGATAAAAAATAAGTCACTAAGCTTCAACTATTTGTCATTGACATGAAGACTCAAAAGCAAGCTAAAGTTAAGGGGATCTGGACTGAGTTACAAGACTCAAAGTTACAGCTTTAGACTTCTCTAAGCTAAACAATGAGAGGGTTTTTATCCAGAGATGACAGAATTATAATCCATTCACGGAACTCCATGAAAGGAATCTGGATCCTGGCCACTTGCCTCAAACAGTGCCCTACCTCATCTTAAAGTCACCGGCAGGTGGATAAAAATCAACAATTCCCCCAAGACCATGTGATTTTGGCCAGCTCCAAAGCTGCCATAATTTCAGAGGAACAATATCACCGCATTCTTCAAGCTTGATGAAAGATCATGGTGGGATGAGGATTGCAAAAGTCAGTTACAATGATCAACTGACTCAACATGGAGATCTAGAATCACATTATATCCCAACTAGCCATCAAGGAGTGAACTTATGAAGAGGCGAAGCATGCAATTATGGGTGAGTTCAGCATCCCTGAACACATCATCAACTGGAAACACGAGTTTATGGTCATCCAGTTCCATATTGTGAGTCCATTAAAGCCTTTGTCAACCAATTTTAACAAGAAGCTAATATACTTTCTGGGGTGAGAGCGAAGACCAATTTTGATGCTTGGATTGCAATAATATCGGTGCTGCAAGGCCATAAGGAGCTATATTGAGACATGGTCTCCACCTTAACCATGGATTCAAAGACTTCTTAAATGGTAGAATATTGCGAATTTATGCCACCTTTTTTCACCCAACAAGAGCTATAATAACTCAAATACTGGTAATACAGGTTGTGTGAGGAATATCCCATTAAAAACTGAGCAGTAGCCAACCCCAAAGCTTGGATTAGTTCAATTAAGAAACTCTGAAAGAGCAACATAGAATTCAGGTTAACTGTTAGAAGTGTAGCAAGTATGGACATGTTATAATAAATTCCAAAATAAAATAGATAAGACCAAAATGGTAGTACCTTCCAACAATCTAATGTCTTTTGCGGAAAAAATTGGGTGGAATAAACATGGAACAGTCTATTTCCACCTATTCTCATGTTCACCCTAACCAAGTAAAACAACTGTATAGAGCACCTGAGATGAATCGGGAGGCTCTTGGGGTTACCCATTAAAAAAAATGGCCGCTGAACCTGAAATGATTGAATAGGTGCCGTGACCATATATGAAACAGCCTCAAGTCATGAAAGCAAACATGGAGGCTGATAGTATCTTGGACAATGTTAACATATCAATTCTTAAGGCTACCATTAAAGAGTGATTCCCTGAAGTAGCAGAACAGATTTTCAATCCTTTGATCTAGCCAATGATGCCAAAATCTTTCAAGTAAACAAAGTTCCTCTTATTTTGATTGCAATTATGCAGACTTTGGGTAAATTGAGTAAAGGTTATGCCATCATTGACAGTGGGGCAACAAAGAACATTATCTTTACAAAGTTAGTAAAAAAGCTAAGGCTAGCACCTGATGAAGATAATAATTTTAAGGAATGGCGGGCCTGATTACCACTACTTCTTGGGTACCATATAGAGCCTTATCTCTATAATTTGGATTTCTCCTTGTCACAGCATTGGCAATATTTTGCCTAATCAGAGCCATGAGATATCAATTAACACTAACTTCATGCAACAGTGTGGGGTTTGGTGTGATTTTCAATAAATTATTCTCAAAATTTTAGGCAAATTTTGACGCAGTTCTACAATCAAAGGAGGATCCACTTTATCTTAAAGAACGACTATAATAGTCTGGTATATGTGGATGGGATCATCAATGTAAAGTACGTCAGACTGGTAAACGTTCCAGGCCACCGCCAGCTCAAATTTGAAGAATGTCAAGGGATTCCCTTGAGGGCGCAAAAGCTGACAGTTCTGGATTCCAAGGAGCAATGCATCATATAAAACCGGCCTTACCTTAGAAATTCTGTTATATCTATATTCCAGAACTCATGAACCTTGAAAAAGGTGAATAGAACCCCATGTAGCACCTGGGATTTTAATTCCTGGTCTTGGCAAAATTAAGATAATGGTTGCCAACCTAATGTATAGGTCAATATAGTTAGAAAAGAATTATATAGTGGCCTTCACTCATTTAGTTCCTACTATAGAACGTTCATCTTACCATGCTTTTGGTCAGTTGAATGGGATAGGTTTACTGGTGACCCAGAATCCCCATCAACCCTTGCTGTATTTAATCAGGATAAATGACGGTAACTTCAAAGGAACAAAAGGACCATATTACTAAGTTATTTTAATGATATTTTGGGGCTTTTCGCACAAGGTGATCATTAGAATTTCATGAGAAACTATGATAAGCAGGCCTTATGAAGGCTACGAAATTATTAGTCCTATGGCTCTAGCAAAGATCAACTCAATCACAACGATTTTATTAGTTCCATTGCTATAGTTGATTCCAATTGGAAATACAGAATCCTATATGAAAAGAGACCAAAATTATGTTAATTGAGACAAAAATCTTGGTACTTTATTAGTTAGAAATGAGGGATATTTATAGGAGTAGTTTTAGTAGGTATATGTGAGGATTTTTGAGGTGAACCTAAGGGAAGATCTTTCCTATTAGATGACTGAAATCACTGATCATTAATGCCATACTTGTGATGGCCAGATTTGATAATATTCTTATTTGATGAGTCTGATTCTCTTATATGATTTTTGGCCTAATCAGATATTTTAGCCTCACCCTTCAGAGAAGGTTGATAACTCTGAAGGGCTGATCATCAGTCCATCCCAGAATTGGATATCTCCAACGGAGATTTTACAATCTCATTAGACCAAGATATCAAATCTCAATCTCGAATAACTTT
This sequence comes from Massospora cicadina, assembly GCA_022478985.1. Classification (NCBI taxonomy): domain Eukaryota; kingdom Fungi; phylum Entomophthoromycota; class Entomophthoromycetes; order Entomophthorales; family Entomophthoraceae; genus Massospora; species Massospora cicadina. Next base: position 15,941 of record JAKSZP010008527.1, on the reverse strand, counting down.
GGTCATAGTATATGAATCCCCAAAAGTTTCCCCCTCAAGATCTTGCCTAGGGGCACATACTTACGCATAAATCTACTATGCACTCTATTGATAACAGTACAAGTATCAACAGAGGCAATAGCGTATTAAATACCCTGACGATAATTACAGTTTGGGTTAGCCCATTAGGGTGTCAATTTTGTGAATCCTTCCTTCCAAGCCTATGGTGATAGAAGAGTACCAGATCCCCGACTTGATATTCTGTTAGCATAGGTCTACTAGCGTTGGTTCTTGTTCCCTCCTTTAAGGTGGTATTGTCAAGGGAACTTGAAGCTAAAGCTTGCAATTGAATGATCTCATCAGTTAGTCTCCTCATAGCTAAATCAGTAGTTTGCGGGGTAGCTTCCCCAAGTATAGGTTGTACACTTGAGGAGAGGATAGGGTCCCGACCATATAAAGCTTTAAAAGGAGATATTCCAATCACACGATTGTAGCAAACTCTGTGGACTAAAATCGCACTAGGCAAATAGAGATTCTATCTACTAGGGTCATTGGAAGCTATCTTTCAAAGAATGGCCACAAGGGTGCCATTTGCTCATTTGACCACACCATTAGTAGAAATTTATATGGGGACGTGAATGACTGATAAGTACCCATTAACATAGTAAGCTTGGATACCACCTGAGAAATGAAGTTGGTCCCATTATTTAATAACAGGACTTTCAGGCTAACATGCCTGGTGAAAACTTGTTAAAAAGAAAGGACGCCGTAGCCTTTATGGTGACCGTGGAAACTGAAATAGCTTCAATCCAAATTAGTAAAATGGTTGATAGCTAACAGAATATATTGATGCCCTTAAGTGGCAGCAGGGAGAGTACCCACCACATTGATACTCATAGTAGAGAAAGGTTTAGAAGGGCCCACAATTTTGTGTTGGAACATCAGATTTCCACCACATTGTTATTGGCACGAAAGACAAGACTCTAACACATCGTGTACAGATTCCAGCATGTTATCCCAGTAATAATGAGTTTTCAACTACTGTAGGGTCTTAGCGACAGCTCCATGCCCTACAGTTTGGTGGGCCTCCATAATAGTATCAGTCCTCGCAGTGGGCCGAATAAAGGGCAACCACTTAGATCTCAACTTTTTATAAAATGAACCTTCTTTAACCTGAGTATCTTAAGTAAAGGATTGTAACTTCGAGATAACATCCTTAAATTCCTGGTACCAGAGCTCAGGTCTACCAATCAAGTCATAGATGCGATCCTCTTCAGCAGAAAATAATGTTAGGATAGGCAATTGAGAAAGTCCATCAGCGTTTTGATGAATAGCTCCAGTGCAATGTTGAATAGTAAAGTCATACTTTTGGAACTTTAGAGCCCATCTATCTAAGCGCCCATCTGGATCCTTCATTTGTTGCAACCACTTCAGGGAAGCGTGATCTGTGACTATAGTGAAATGCTTGCCATAGAGGTAAGGGTGGAAATGCTTGATAGCAGACAAAACATCAAGGCATTTTCTAGTAACGCTATAATTGCATTTGGCCTTAGAAAGGGTTTTACTATAGTATGCAGTGGGGTGATAAACCAGGTTAGTATCATGTTGAGCTAGAATGGCTCCAATAGCAATATCACTGTCATTGGTATATAGTATAAAAGGTTTGGAAAAGTCAGGATGGGCTAAGATTGGGGCACTTATTAAGGATTGGCACAACAGATAAAAGCTTGCTGCTGCGATTCTTCCCATACAAAAGAGACTTCCTTGTGCAAAAGATAAACTAAAGGCTCCGCAATCTCCACAAAATTAGGGAAGAATTGTCAGTAATAACCAAACATCCCTAAAAACACTAAAATATCATGCAAGCTCTTAGGAACAGGCATGTCCAAAATAGCTTTTATCTTGTTAGATAAGGGTAAAATCTTCTCGCAATTAACTTTATGACCTAAGAATTCCATCTCAGTCTTAAAAAAGGCACACTCGGATGGTTTTAGCTTAAGTGAAGCATGACGCATCTGACCAAAAACTTCCTTTAAATTAGCTAAATGCTCGTTAAAAATGCAAGAAAACACAGTAACATCGTCTAAATATACTAAAACACCAAAAAGTTTCAAATACCCAAATAAGCCATCCATGGCTCATTGAAAAGTAGCAGGAGCATTAAAAAGCCCCTTTGGCATATGAGTAGGCTCAAATAACCCTTACTAGAGATTAAAGCACATTTTTAATGATCTTCCAAAGCCAGGTCAATTTGTCAATAACCACTCGCAAGGTCCATAGCCGTGAAGTATTGTGACCCAGACAATAATCTCAATGAATCATCAATTCGAGGTAGAGGATAAGAATCTTTTTGTGTATCAGCATTGAGCTGATAATAGTCCATAACCATTCTATGGCCCCCATCCTTTTTTTGAATGAGTAGTAAATGAGAAGCCTATGGACTCTTAGAAGGCGTTAGTAATCCCCTCATCAAGGAGTTGTTTCAATTCCACTGAGACCTGAGCCTCCTCAACTTTATATTTATAATATGGTCGAGCTCAGATAGGGGGAGTATCACCAGTTTTAACCTGATGCTGCACATCTTTCATTAGTCCAAAATCTCCAGAACCTTGGGCAAATATATCTGCATATTATTCAATCAGAGCCTCAGCTTCATGCTGTTGTTCTTTAGTGAATGAATTCCCTAATTTGACGTCAATTCTAGCAACAATAAGGGGATCTTCTAGCCCGAAATTCACATAGATCTCCACATCCTGACACGGATAAGATTTCATTCACAAGAGTAGGCCGCACATAGGCGATGGATTATTGAAATTCAATTTTATAGGTCGAGAAGTGAGATTAGCTAGTAGAATTGAAACAGTCCTATCATAGGCAGGATCAAGGATACCCGGGCAGGGTAAGGCCTTCAAATGAGAGAGATTTTGGTTACCAAAGATCTCTAACAAATGATTAGTGGGTACAATTACTTGTACTCCAATATCAACAATGACTTGAGCTTTTGGGGGAATGGTAATTGGAGACTTATAATATAAAGATATGCCCTCAGAGGCACAAGCTGATGGAGGTGGAAGTATAGTTCTTGGTCCCAAGATTCAGTATTCTAAGTGAGAAATAGAAGTGGGGTATTCCAACAAGAAAAACCGTCGTTTGAGTTTGTTTTTGCTATTGGGAACATCTTGTAGAATTAAAGGTACCTGGTACCCAATAAAAAGAAAGGTAACTATCCTTAAGGCTGATTATTGCATCAAAATCTATGAGAAACTTAGTTCCCAAGAGCAAGTCAAATCAGTTGTTATCCAAGACTACTGCGGGGGCTGACACAAAAAATTTTCCAAAGTGCATTGGTAGAGAGGAGTAAGCTCCTATAGACTTAGTATAGGAAGAACCAGCAGTTCTGTAGTCTTGGGAATGGTTTAAGTCTGGCGCCAATTTGAACTTTTTCATAAGCCTGGACGATATTACATTGATGGGCGTTCCCATATCAATAATAGCCAAAACTTTCACCTTATGCATGATGACTTCCACCCAGGTCACATCAGAGCCAAATTTTGGGATTTAAAACACTGAGGGATTAATCGAATGAAATGAATTAGAAGAAGAATAAGCAGAAGCATAAGTAGAAATGGTATCTTTGTTGGCCAATTCTTCAGGAAAATCAAGCTCACCAGGAGCAGATACCACATAACAATTGGTAGAAGAGTTAAGAGATTTCGATGGTGGCACAGGAGATAAGTCAGCACAGGGAGCCTCATACCCTATGCTGACTCCTCTTCTTTGACTCTTCCGCTTGCTTTTTCCAACATTGAGATACCACATGACCCACGAGACCACAATAAGAGCATGGTTCCTTCTTCGATTTAGACTTGGGCTTAGGAGACATCTCATGGATGTAAGAATGAGGGTTATTCACGGAGGTTGAGTGTACCACACCATTGGGAATCTCCATGAGTGCTTCTTTGATGTCTTTAATGGATCAGAAATTTCTCTTAAGTGATTTCAAATGCAGTAGTAACTGAGTGCGAGAAGTGAACTCACTCATTACAGCTAATATAGCATCATCTACTGTAATCCAGTTGCAAGTGGCAAGAGTTTGGGCCTCATGGTAGAATCTTTTAGCGAAATTTTGGATAGATTCTCCTCGTTTAATTTGAATATCTATAAAGGCTTGCTTTTGGTTTGAAAGGATTTGATCACTCCTGAATTCCTTAATAAAGGCGGTCTTCACTTGAGCCCATGTATTGAAAACCTTCGGGTGAGGAACCATATTTTTTGTGAAAACCAGCTTAGGCATGAGGTGATATGCCGGACCTTCTGTTGACCAGTTGCCCCATCCCTAGCATGCTAATAGACAAAGAGGAACGAATGGATGCTACCTTCACCCGGCTCAAACTTATCCCTAAAGGTAGGTTTAAAGGTAGTGGGTTCATGCTCAAAACATGTACACCCAATACCAAGACCAGCTCAGCTTTATAGGGTTCTGATTCTGGGATATGAACTTTAGAGGGAATTCGGTCAATTTGTTGACTTAAATGGTTGAGATCCTCCTGTAAATTATGAGCCCATTAACCAAGATGATCATTCTCAGGTTGTTAATTCAAGTTAGAAATTGCAGTGATCATTTTTGCCTGCTTGTTCTCAATTAGTCTGCACAAGCAGATAACCGTTCAATGGAAGCATTTAGTCTTACAAACTAGGTTTCTTGAGTAGTTTGATTAGCATCGCATAGGCGATGGGCATTATCCACGCCATCCAAAAAGTTAGTTAATGAGTAATTGGGGTCAGTTGGAAGGCCTTCTAAGGATAAGAAACACCCTTGAGCTATGGCTCAGATTTGTATTTCTAATGCTTGTACTTAGGATACTAGTAGCATCAAAGGTTCAAAATTGGGCATTGGAAGAGAGGAGCTAGGGGAACCAGGAGGTCACAGGGGTCCTTGCGACCCATCTCTATCTGTTGGCCCCAGTGGGCCTTGTTGTCCCACTGGACCAGTAGGACCACGTTCACCAGGAGGTCCCGGGGTTACTGATGGGGAACTAGGTGGTCCCAGAGGTCCAGGAGGACCAACAGGGCTAGGTTCACCTTCTCTGATAGTACCCATCATTTGGACAAGATGTTGGAATATCCCGTTAAGCTCATCTAAGCGCTCCTCATGTTTGACCTGCAATTGATCCAGTTGTCTCTTAATCTCATCCTCAGGGAGGTGATACAGTGGTGAATAGGGTAAGTGACATTTCTAACTTGCTGAGATACTTCTTGGCTAATGTATCCCACAACTTATTATCGATTCTCACTAACTGGTTATGAATATTGTTGATTTCTCTTCTATTATTGAGAATGGCTTCTCAATTATACCATCTAAAGTTAGAGGCCTTTTTCATAAGATGAAAATAATTGAGAGTGAAATTGTTGCACCAGAGTCAACTGGCGCTGGATCTCCAGATGATGCAACCCCAAAATCTGGAGTACATGGTGAATAGCGGGATGTACATAATGCCAGAGGTACTGATCAGTTCTAGCCAAACCAACTTCAGTAGGCTGTAACACCGCTCAGTAATATAAGTTCATCATGTTTTCAGCAACTTTAGATGCTCGGTCATTATTAGGATGAGCACCATGCTGAATAGCCCCCCCTTATCAAGCCTTTGACCGTTTCTTAAACATTTGCGGCTTGAATCTGATAATTATTTTGATCAGGGCCCTCGATGGCCAAGTCCATAGAAACTTGAAATTGCAGATTACTTTTATTAGTGGAAGGCATCTCTTGCCTGTTGGAGTGTACCCATCAGGTGATACTCATTGATTCCTCAGAAGAGGGGCTTTCTTCGCTAGACATATTCATGGTTGTGAAGTATGTTTCACCAGGTAGCCTTGGGAGCAGACCTGGCATGAAGAACCAGTATTGGAATTTTATGAGAAATTATGATAAGCAGGCACTATGAAGGCTATGAAATTATTAGTTCCATAACTCCAGCAAAGATCAACTCAATTACAACGAAGTTTATTAGTTCCATTGCTATAGTTGATTCCAATTGGAAATACAGAATCCTATTTGAAAAGAGACCAAAATTATGTTAATTGAGACAAAAATCTTGGTACTTTATTAGTTAGAAATGAGGGATATTTATAGGAGTAGTTTTAGTAGGTATATGTGAGGATTTTTGAGTGCACCTAAGGGAAGATCTTTCCTATTAGATGACTGAAATTGCTGATCATTAATGCCATACTTGTGATGGCCAGATTTGATAATATTCTTATTTAATGAGTCCGATTCTCTTATATAATTTTTGGCCTCATCAGATATCTTAGCATCATCCTTCAAAGAAGGCTGATAACTCCAAAGGGTTGATCATCAGTCCATCCTAGAATTGGATATCTCCAACGGAGATTTTACATTCTCATTAGACCAAGATATCAAATCTCAATCTTGAGTAACTTCGGTCATATTAGATGAATCCTCAACAGTGATTATGATTTTAATTGTGATAAAGGTATAGTATGTACAGCTAATGTCAGAGATCAACCATCAATTTATATGTGATAATTCCAACGTTCACAGGAAAGTGATTCCATAGTTGCTGAAAAAGTTGTTATGCTACTCAACCATGGGTTGTTGGTCCCATATTCAAACCCTTGGGCGAGTCCAATCTTGTTTGTAAAAAAGAAAGATGGATCCAACTGGTTTTTTACAGATTATTGTCAGATGAATAAAAAAATGAAAAAACTATTACCCATTTCTATGGATTGACAATGCTCTTGATTGCTTAGGAGGGGCTACTATCTTTTTGGTAATGGATCTCATGTTTGGGTGCTGGCAAATTGATCTTCCTAAAGAGGATCAAGAAAAATGCACAATCATTACCAGCCATGGACTATATCATCTGACGCGGATTCCTTAAGGACTTTGCAATGTGCTGGAAATGTTCTAATGAGCAATGGATACTGTGTTAGGCGATCTGAAGATGTTATACATTCTCATCTACTTAGACAATATCAATATTTTTAGTCTCACTTTTACAGATCACCTTAAACACTTAAAAATCTTCAAAAAAATTAGCGGTGAAAAACCTGAAGATAAACTTCAGAAATGTCAGTTACTTAAAAGGAGATTAATACTTGGGTTTCTTTGTCATTGCTAATGGACTACGCCCTCAAAAACCCAAGATTGAGGTAATTTGGGCCATGTCCAGCTGAAGAGTGCTTACAGTGTGCAGGTTTTTTAGAATGGTCAGCTATTATTGTAATTTCATTAAGATCTTTTCTTCTATGGCTGAGCCACTTTTTCAGTTTTTAAAGGTTTCTAAGAAAGTATTTATATGGAATAAGAAAGCTAAGGAGTCCTTCTTTGCTCTTAGAATACACTGATGATGGACTGATATTGCAATATACATTTTTGATCAGACGTTAATTATTAAAACTGATTCATCATTGTCTGAAGTCAGTGCCATGTTGAGTCAGGTGGATAATTTGGCGATTGATACCCTGTAGCAAATGCGAGCAATACTCTGAGTAAGCAAGAGCGAAATTATACCATGGCTGGGTGGAAATGCCTTAAAGTAATATATTCCTATAAGTTCAGATTATATATTAATAGATTCCATTTTACTGTGGTGACAGACCATTTCTCGCTGAATTGCTGCATAACCAAAGAAGCCAGAAGGGATGTTGACTCAATGGGCTCTAAAGTTATGAGCATATGATTATAAGATTGTACACTAAGCAGGGAACACACATTAAAATGCCATTAGATTGTCAGTTACCCACCGTTCTAGTGTTGCAGAGTAAAGCAGAAACGTTGTTTGAGAAGATGCTTAGTGGGTTATCAGGCACTAATCACTCGAGGTTCAGCAAGCACTAAAAAAATGAAAACATAAAGGTAATCAAGATTCTATTGTCAAAAATTGTAGGGGAAAATCTCTATTGATTCCATAGCCATCTAAGTGCACTGCGATTATTATTGAGGCTCATAACTTAACTGGCCATGAGGGTTTACAGAAAACTCTGGAGCAGGTTTAATGAGAGTACTACTGGGAATACCTTAATTTGATGCCGTGGAATACCTTAGTTGTTGTGCAATGTGTCAGGCACATAAGCCTTTTAAGAAAGCCACTGCCTTCCAGCTAGTGGAGCCTGGATTCGCACGGAATACTGTATCCATTGATGTAGTAGATCCATATACCATGAGTACTGAGAAGAGTCAATATGTCATTGTAGCTATCTATCACTTGACTCATTGGGTAGAGACGCGTGCAATAACTAAAGTAGATGCCAGAAACTCTACCAAGTTATAATGGAGCAGTTAGTTTATCATTATGGTTGACCTCATGTTATCTTAACTGATAATGACGGCAACTTTATCACATATGTCATTTTGGTATTTAAATGAGTCAATGAGAATATGAGAAGTACTAACTATGACTTACCATTCAAAAACTATTGAGATGGTCAAAAGAAAATGGAATTCTAGTCACTACCTTAAAGGCTTGTCACTCGAAATTTTTCCAGCTGGGTAACATTTTTGTTGGCGCCACTTTCACCTATAATTAAAGTTACCACTTCTCAATGAGGAAATCCCATTTTTAATTGCTTTATGGGCGTTGGGCTAGTTTACCCCTGATTTCTATTATGTGCTTGAACTAAGTCCAGAAATGACATGCCTAAAGTTGTTGTGAAGCTTGACAAAAGTTTTGATAAGACTATAGTCTGCCGCCTATGCCAATACTCTCAAGCGGAAGCTCAAGCCAAAAAAGTATGGAGATGAAGAATGAGCCACTCTTCCAACTTTTGAAATTGGCAATAGAGCTTGCTATTGTGACACCCATGGCTTTGGAAGATAAAAAGTTAGCTAAGCTATGAATTGGTCCCTTGGAGGTCATTAATAAGCTGGCATTGGATGTCTACACAATTAAGGACCTCTACAATGGTTGTATTGTAACAAAGTACATGTTAAGTTCTAGAGCATGCAACCAACTATCATATGATCGATACTGCTATTGGTTATATTTTTAATCTTACAAATACTAGAACATCTGCCCAGTTTTAGGTGTGGCATAAAGCCATCAGGACCTATGGCAAAGGTTGCCAACCAAGTTACTTTAAGGCTCTGCCATCATTTTATTGGCTACAAATGTCTTTAGTTATTTCTACTTTGTTTTGTTTTGGTGAAACTGCCATTAGGTTTGTTGCCTTTAGAATGCTGGGGGTTGTGCAAAGGAATTTGCATTAGTAGACATGTTGGAAGAAGATAGTATTGGTAAGTAGGGGAAGTGTTGGGATTTTATCCCAAGTTATGCCTATCCTTAACATGTTTTATACTAGTTTTTATCAGGGAATGATCCCTTATACAATATATTAGCAAAGATGTTTTTAAGTTTTTGAGGATGAGATCCAACTTAGGATTTGAATATTTTTAGCTAAGTCAATGATTTTTGGGCTCCCAAGGAAGGAGCTCCAAATTAGCATTTATGACTAATCTGATGATTAGAATTTCAGGAGTTATCAATGGTTATCCTCAATACATTAGCTTACCGGACTCAGGGGCATGATTGCCTAGATTTGAAAAATTAGCCAGTGGAAGTTCTGACCTGTAGCATGTCAAATGCTGCAGGTCAATGAATAAAAATAAAGCTATTTTTCAGCAACTGATTCCAATGACTCTAGTAGGTTGGCTTTAAATTACCAGGAATGACCTATATGTATGAAATTTACTTCCCTAATAAAACTATCTTGATCTTGGTCTTACTAGATTTTTCTACTTATTGGATTAGTTATTGTAGGATGGAAGTGCCTAGATATCTAGTTTAGCAAAATTCAAATTTGGCTGAACAGTTACCAGCTTATATTTGTGCTTCCTGTAGGCATACAGAAAGCTGTATTTGTTAAGAAATGAACCCTTGAAAACCTGTGCAGTGACAGCTTTTCAACATCCAATACACTAACTCACATGAGATTCTAAAACCCCAATATGCTATCATAGCGCACCAAAATGTCACAGGGGCATTACACAGCCCTGCAGCATTCTAGTGGTTTGGTAGAGGCCCTGGGCAGTAGTAATGGTGAAATTTCTCCTGCTCATCTTTGAGAAGCTCAATCTTTCAATATTAAGAAATTAAATGCATGGCTTAAAATTATTACGCGCCACCCAATTGATCTAGTGCATCATTTATGTGAAATAACAGGTAGGGTTGGTAATATTTTGAGCTTCCTTGAATCAATTACCACACGATTAGAAATGTCCTTCTTTTTGATAATCAAATACAGGGAGGCCTAGTAAAACTTGGAGGGCACTAGGATCCCTTATTGCACCAGTTAGCTAATTTCTTAATTGATGACTTCATCCACCATCTTTAAGTGCATGATAGCTTAGAATCAAATGAGCGGATGATTACCAGTATCAATATGTCATACCAAATTATGTGCACAACGAAATCAAAACCATCCATAGAAAATTACCATACAATTTAAAAAAGGCTAGTGCTTGATCTTATATTCTCAGCTAACCTGGAGAGGCATTCTTAAGGTACCAGATAACATACCAATTGGTAATAATTGGCAATATGACCAATCTCTTCCAGAATACCAAACTAATGAATATTTATTACTTCCACAATAAGAAAAATAAGATTAAAAGCAACTATTTGATATCAGTAATTTGAATAAAATAAGAGTACAAGTTATCTAAAAGCACTTGTATTTACCATGGTTAAGGAGAATAAACCCAGGCGCGGTGATAGGTATCAAGTTGATCAGCATAATGGGGCAAATAACTCGTCATATAATCCTTGGGGAATTCATTTAAAATAATTTTAGTCCCCACTTTAATTTAATGGCTTCCAGAATGGTAAGGCTAAGATTAGCACTTAGCAGAATACTCTTAGATTCCATAATTTGTATTAAAAAATGCCAAGTATGGTAACAAATCTGATAATAATCAATTGTCAATATACCATCTTTGAACGCGATGTTAATAAGCTCCTGATTTATAGGTGCCAGGGCCTCATTCTTCCAATTGTAAAATAATGGAAGTTTTTCTAATTATTTACCAAACATTTTCTCAAAAATTGGCTTTGACTTTATAAATTCTCATAAATGAAGTTCCAATAGGGAATTCATAATTTTGATTTGGTAAAACGATGGCAAGAGTGGATATTAACAGTAAGCCAAAATGCAGCAGCAATCCACTGTAGGGTCCTTCAGAGGTAATTGTCTGAAAGCCAGTTTTACCATAGATTTATGTTAATCTATGACCAGCGCAAATCCAAGTTTCTTCACAAGTAAAATGAACACAGTATATATTGGTGCCCCACTGTCTACATTACCTCTAAATTTGAGCTTATTTACTGCAATATCAATATAGGTACACTCAGAAAAATAAACATCAGAAGGATTTATTGTGCAGAAAACCCAATTGTACGCTTGACCTAAAGTACTTTAATATCTTTGTTAGTTGAGGGATGAATTCCTTAATAATCTTAATGGGTATAGTTACTTGGACCCCTTACCACCTGAGAATCTCACCAGAGGATACTAGAAGCTCATGTTGTTCTAACTGTTGAACATAAGGCGTCAATGCTACTTTCTGCACCAACTTAACCTTCTGTTCTTTCTGTAAGTGAGTTATAACCACTACCATATCATCACTATAACTTTTTGAACCACTAAAGGTGAAGCGTCATCTTCAGGTATTGGTTTAAAGAAAGGCATTTCTAGGGATTTTCTTACCTGATTTTTTCAAAGAAGGCAGAGGTAGGATTTTCAGTTCTACTCCACCCTGTCTCCGCCCAAATTTTCATTCATGGATTCACAGAATTAACTTTAGGTTTAAAACCCATTTTAGTGCAATGATTGGCATAATAGTTCAGTTTTTTTCAAAATGACAGATGATCTGATTCATATCATGCCTATTAGACCAAGGGCCATAAGGCTGAGCTAATTTTTTCTTTATAGAGATAGCTATATTGTGAGGGTTTCGAGGTTCCTGATTTTTTAGGAGCCTCAAAAGTGGCGGCACATTGGTGAAATTATTCTTATATGGGTAGATCATGTTTCTCATTATAAACTGGTATGAGAACCTGATACAACTCTTGTAGGGCTTAAAGACATGGCAAGAGCAATCTGAGCGTCAGATCATATATTAAATCATCACAGTTAGCATCTGCACCTATAAATAAAGCATTTACGAAAAACTTTTATGGGTTCATCTCTGTTCAAGGAGATATTAAGGAATTGCATTTTCTAAGTAATTTCCTTTCTGCACCTCTAAACTCCTTGATAAGAATATCCTTAGCATTAAGGTAGGATATGTCGTCCTTCTTTTAATTTTTAGCAGAATTACCTCCTGACTTTCAGTGTCCAGAGAGTTCATTATTATTAACAAATTAGCGTTCTTGACACTCTGCCCGTACTATTCTCATGAGATCAATAAATTGTGCATGAATGCATTCTTATTGACTTAGGTAAGTTAATATGCTTCACCAGAAATTGAAGCTCATGGCTGAAGGGCCAAAGGGCCTGTGTTGTTTCTATATGACTTATAATATTATGAAGACAAAGAGGGGAGTAGAACAGCTTTGAACTGCTGAAACAGCCTGGTGGGAAGAGGCTGAGAGAACCTGAGTAAGATTAACATCAGTTTTGCATATGGGTTGTACTGGAGTCTTAAAAAATAATCGAGGCCAAATGCTCAGGAAGAGGAGCCAGTAGAGTGTCTGTATGTACAGAAGCTCTAATGCCCATAACAGATGTAAAAATTGTAGGCAAATAACACGTAGCTAATACTCATCGCCATTAATTTCATGTTCTGTCAGAAGAGTTTACTAATCATTAATGAACAGAATAAGGGTCATTCACCAGACTGACCCTGTTGGCACTTACAAAGATTAGTTTAGATCTCATTTTATATTAACCAAGCATATTGAAAAAATGTGTTGATTTAACTGCAACATGGTTTCATTATAAAAATATCTATGTTTAGCAGCCAAAAATTCCGCTTTTAAGATGGTATTCTCAGTCATAAGGGAACTTAGTTTCTGTCCCTGAGTTTTCAGTTCTCAATGCGGAGAATCAATTTTCTGGTACAATTCAGTATCAGAGTGAGCAGATCCATCCATGCTTTCATCTAGGACATTAAGTTGGTGTTAATGAGATTCACTGTATTTTACTTCTTTCTTTACTTGCTGTTGGGATTAAGGGAGTCCAAAGGTTGGTCTTAAGGAGCTTGCTGAGTTGTAAAGGAGAGAGGAGGAATTAACAAAAGTTGGTTCAGAGGTCCTATAAAAGTAGAGGGAACTTGGCTAGATAGAGACCATAGGTTCCATGAGAGAATGTTGATAAATATTCCCGTTGGCCAGGGCAGAGTGGGGAGAGCTAGAAAGCAGTAGGGATTACCAGTAGCTGATTTTAATGGGGACTTAACCTAAACTGGTTCAGAGATCCCAAGAGCAAGAGAACTTTCACTAAAGATCCATAAATGGTAGAAGTGTAAAAGTTATTTTAATGCGTAAATGATTTTCACCTTAACTATTTATAGTAAAATAAGGGATAAAGTAATGGATATAAGGAATAATCAGCGCAAGCCCTGATGGAGCTGGGAGAAGATTAGAAAGTGTTATCCTGTACCTTTTAAAGGATAAAGGGAAGTTGGCAACAGTTAAAGGTACTTATAAATTAAGATAAAGTTAGGAATAAGGTAAGATAAGCTGAAATTGGAATTTGTTCCCTACTATAAAGAATAAAAGTTGAGATAGGGAATATCAACCTGCAGTATTGACTTGTGGAGCACTTTGATGGCGATTTATCCTGAGTTCATTAGTTGGGGTGTTTAGCAATAATAATTGGATTTGACCAATGTTAAATAACTTGAAATTAATATATTTTTGGGCCTTTGGCCTGAAGAATCAAAGATTACTTTATATTTATGTTAGTTAAGATTTCCAAAGTAAATAATAAGATGGAATCCCCAAGTTAAGGCTTAAACCAAACTATCAATAATCTTGACACTTGCAAATCATGAAATTATAGTTTCAGAAAGTTATTCAACATGGTCATTCAATTTGACACATAACTTCCAAATAACGTCAGAATGATCTTGCAGACCTTGTGGTCAGTCGCTATAGCTCTAGAATTTTGCGCTACTTCTACCAAGCGGTATTCCTCAACTAGGTTTAAAGAAATCCACACTTAAAAGGATGCTCAAGGAAACAAGGTTTGGCCCCCTATAGTGAGCACCAAATGTTGAAATTTTTGCAGGGGCGTCAGATTTTAAGTACAATGGTTATCTACACACAGAAATACAAAGTAATTTTTGATGACAGTAACCTTAGTAAACCTTAATAAGTAACCCTTATTATAATAATAGATTAAACTAAAAAAACTAAAAGAGCACCTTGCAGTATCAAATATCTCTAATGCCTTAAAGCTCACTAAAATAATCTTTGTTGTAGGTTTCTTTCAGCTATGTAGAAATAGATCCCCTCCAAAGACAATCTCGCTTAGATAATCTCTTCACATTTACATAGTTCTTATGGTGCATTCTATGGCAACAAAGCAGCATTTAAGCATGGGAAATTAAAGGCGTGATATTTAATTAGGCCAGGTAAGTATTTGCCTAGGTCTCAGGGAATTTCCATAATAGTAGTAATATGCCAATAGCAGTTGAGACACTGGAGGATGGCAATATAATAGGACTGTATTGATGTTATTTGACACTAGCGTGGGGACAAGGTAAATCATTAAAAAAATAGATAAAGCAGGCAATATGAAAACAGAGTCCATGGCTGTAGGGATTTAAATTTTTATGGCTCAATGATGCTGCGCCCAAGAAACATAACAGCCATTACTTAACAGTCTAAGAATCATAAAAATACTTATCTATTTGAGGGTGCCAAGTCATGCTTAGGTCTCATAAGCTAGAGTATCCATCCTATGGTGAAATTGTCAGAAGTAATTTTGAAGTGAAGCACCCAAAAAGATATAGATAAAATGGCGTAACCTTATTTTAGTCTGTAATAAGGTTTTATACAATAAATGTAACAATATAAACCCTATAAGGGAAAAGATTAATAACTATGAGAGGAGTATCTTAATGGGAGATTTATGGTCAGGCGTTACATCCATACTATCTAATCTATTTATAGATTTTCTATGATAGGTAGTAAATAATTTTGAAGTAAGCAACTTGGATGATACTTAATATCATTCAGTTCAATTATCAGGAAGATTCTTGATTCTTACACATTTGGTTACATCTTATTTTACTTTCTTGAACGTCACCTGATGAATTAATCAACTGACATTGTGATAATCCTTCGCTTTGGCTAATTAGGAATTCATTTTGGGTATTCTGGGCTCAATTAGGTCTGATGGAGATTTCTATTATTGAGTTGAATTTTACCTACTATTGACTTATAGGTATATTAATTGAAGGTATATTTAAGCCCCTTTTCATATATAGGTTTTAGTTTCATTAAGAGATTTAAATTGATGATATTCTTCTCTTCATGTTCAGTACTCTGATATTAAACATCATACCCTTCAAGTATACTGATAGGGGATTACCAAAGTAGTAAAAAGCTATGTACACGCCTTTAAATTTTCAGTTTACAAAGACTCGATTGAATATTCATTTTCACGTTTGTAGATTACAGCGTATGGCCAATCCTAGATGGATTCTAAGTTTTCTTCTTAGGGCGCTATACAATTGTGATAGTACAAGACTAAAATCAGAAATCTCAAAAGCAGTAACAGTTGAAGGTTGCATTTTCAGATTGGCCTTCTCTTGTAACCTTTTTTGCTAGCTTTGTCATTGTCTCTGACTGGAGTTGTATAATTTTCCGGGCTAATAGCCTTGGCGCTTTTTAGGCTCTTTAGTATTACCAATGGTAACTTCGCGGGCTAAAAGAGCTGAAATGCCAGGTTTCTTCCATATAAGGCCTTGAGGGGTGACATTTTGATGATACAATAAA
>JAKSZP010008526.1:0-47191 GCA_022478985.1 Massospora cicadina | reverse complement strand
CCAACAAGCTAGTACAACATCAAGACTCCTGACCAGACATAAGAGACAAAAATTAGCAATGACCTCACTGAAACTTTCAATAATCACCAAGCCAACAGCTGGCCCTGTTCGTCACTTGGGAGTATGGTTGGAAGCAGGAGGTTACACTAACTCCATGATGGAAAAACAATTATTGGACAAAATAACAAAACGCATTGCCTCCTTACATGGACACCAAACAGGTTTAACAGGAAGGGTCACGGTAGCCAACTCTATGATCCTATCAATCATATGGTTCATGGCCCATGCAATCGCTTTCTCACCATCTTTCTTCAACACAGTCCACGCCCTATTACAAGGATGGCTATGGTCCAACCACAACCCCCCTGTACGCCTCAAAACCCTATTTGGACCTAGAAGGAATGGAGCCATGAGGCTTACTAATTACGTAGAGCAAGCAACCCATATACTGGGATCCTGGATAGCTCAGGTGACAAGCCCAGATCTTCTAGATACACACTGGACCAGAACAGAAAGATATAACTTCACACGTTCACTACAATTAAAAAAACCCAGATCACCTGAACACATTAATCAAGTATCTGTCATCCCATCCTACAGCTGCAGGACCACATGGCACTCCTGCACATTTCAAACGAATACTCCTAGCCATGAGAAGAGTGACATGGCGGATTCACATATATGAACAAACCAGTCACTGAGGACGCCCAAGACTAACTCACAGACAGGAGATCAATGATCAAATAGTCACAGACAATATAATAAGCAAAAGCCCAAGTACCATAGTCAGGATAGATTACTGGGACCATATGGACATACCCTACAATCTGGAGATCCAAAGAAGAGTATGGAGATACACACATCATCCTCTACTCCAACCCAGGATAAGAGCACATGTATGGAGGTGCATGAGGAGAGTATACTGAACAGCTGAACGGTCAAACGCCAATCACACCTCATGTGCAATATGTGGTCAGTATGGAAGCCTAGCCCACCGTTTAGAACAATGCCCAACATCAGTGGCGGTATGGAAAGAGGCCATGCGCCTTTTTCGCCAAGAAAACAGACTTCCTTTCAGCCTAACAAGGAACATGTTCGCTATAAACATGGATTCTACTATCCACCCATCTCTCAGGGCGCAGACAGTAGCAATAGCACTATGGACGATACATACAATGGTACTGGAATCGTTCACAGGAGCAGTAACAACAATCCAAGGATCCATCAATCGTTTCCACTGCCATATAGGAACATTTCCAAGCATGGTTGTTTGGACACATGAATCCACGTAACAGAAGGACAATCAACACATGGTTCCCATATGGTTCCTAAAAGTTGATTCTTTCCTTCACACATGCTGCATCCAAGAATAAGTTAGCATAACTCCCCTTCCCTACCGTCCTAATCTTGATGATCCTGGAGACAACAAGAGGAGTTTTGAACCCTCTGGGGTGTCTTTATATGTCAAATTATATTAGTCTTTTTTCACTATATTGGAAGTGCTTGTCCCCTGGTCAACCTTCCCCAAATAAATAAAACAATCTTATAAGTTAGGTTAATATAGCTATTGTAAATTTACCTTGTTCTAGTAAGTTTATCACTAATCTACATTACTACCAACACAAGTAGTACCAGTTGAAGTTTAGAATGATTAACTTTGATATACTATTTCCTGATAGTTGCAAAGATTCTTACACTTGTGATTGCATTATGTGGACTTCTGTAAGAATTTGCACTTGTAAGCAACTGTCCAAACAAAATTCTCACAGAGTGGTGGCCTCTAAAGGGGTACCAAATATTGAATAATTACATACACACAACCACTTTATTAACAATAGTTAATACTTTCTTAAGCAGTTTCACATACTGGAATAAGTTTAGAATGCCAAAGGCGAAGGCATTATAGATAGTTTTCCAACAGTGTCAATCAAAGGAGAACTATCAAGCTTTTTTGATCCTTAAGTCTAAGGGATTATCTGGCACACTTCAGACTTTTTCAGGGACCTGAATAATGAGGTTTTTTTCTAGGGGATATATCCAAATGTTTGTAAAAATTTCAGTATACAAGCATTTGATAAACTTGTATAAAATGTGAACTCTTCTAAAGCACTATAGGTAGTATTAAATTATAGTGATACATCCTGAAAGTTTGTCTATAGCCTTTCATATATCATATTATCACTTGCCTGGAATGCACCAAGAGGTAATTTTTGATAAGTTCAAATTATAAAAATTCTCTGAAAAGAGCATAATATCATGGACATGGCTTATATTCCCGTCATATTAGTGATCTATGAGCCAATGTAGGTGCTAAATGATATTATATCGTCCACCTTTATAATCTAGTTGCTAATCTTGATTTTTAGTAAACAAATATGTCAATGAAAACATAAAGATCTTATAATCTAAATTTGGAGATTTACTGAGAAGATGCAGCTACAGCTGGAAGCCTTGCAAGGAACATAAACAACATAACGCCAAATCCATAGAGAGATTCAGAACAAAGTATCTGCTGCACATCATGATTAAAGTAAAAGAAATACTCAGCTTGACTCCAGCTTTCCTTAGCTCAATACATGTTTGATGAGATTAAGTCATGAATACTGTAGCTCAAGTAGCTACCACTAACCTCAACATAAAGATGAGTCATTTAACCCCTAAGTTGTTAGTTCTAACCTCTCATGCAAACAAATTAAAAAAAGACTTATGGTACAAAAGCTACCCACGATGTAGATCACTTGCTGGGTGATGTATACCTATCCTTGGACCAAGATTAGGAACACTTCATAAAAGTAAAAGCAGAGCTCTTAAAACAAAATTTGAAAAGCATCACTTGCATAACAGCTGCTTTAATATGAAGAAAACGTTATAGGGACGAGTTAAGCCTTTGAAAGCTCACATTAAACTTGGTGACGACCAAAATTTTTTATTAAAGAGCCCATTAGTCATATCAAAATTCAAGTTAAGACTCTATAAGGAGAAGAGGATCTCATTAGCGTGATTGATTCAGTTAAGCGCTACGCCATATCTCACCATTGAAGATGTAGAAAGACACCTGAGTCCATTGCAGGTCTAGATTAATTTAGTTGCTCATGTCATCAATAGTATTGACTTACATACTGAGGATACTGGACATGAGACTCATTTATACATTTCCTATAAGAACTTTGTATGACAGCCTTCAAACACTTGTTAAGAATCAAATTTATATAAGGCGATGATAGTAGCGCTTCATTTTATGTATATGAAGCCATCATGGAAGGATCTACAAACCAC
The DNA here is from genome assembly GCA_022478985.1 of Massospora cicadina. Taxonomy (NCBI): domain Eukaryota; kingdom Fungi; phylum Entomophthoromycota; class Entomophthoromycetes; order Entomophthorales; family Entomophthoraceae; genus Massospora; species Massospora cicadina. The sequence goes on along the minus strand of JAKSZP010008526.1, from coordinate 43,915 downwards.
AAAAAAGTGCTACGTATACTCTTATGCTTAAGTTTAATGGATCAGGAAGTAATGATGTCACATATAGATAGTTAACACCTCTGACGCAAGTTAAAAGATGCACTCATAAGGGAGTAGGTTGAGCAGAGCTTGTCTATGATAAACAAAACTTTATGAAATTATGATTATGAGCGATGATACCATTGCTGCATTTGCAGAAAGTTTCTATAATAAAGAAGTAATTTCAATGATTTTGAAGAAACTTACCTTGGAGTATACCATTGTTGAAGTTGTATATCTTCTAAACAGCAACAAGATATTTTCTTTGACAATACCTCGTTAAATGGTGTTTTGAGTCAGTACTCAGTATTAAGGAAGCACCATTGGACATAAATGAGTTACATAAACCAAAATATACAAGAATCACTACCATTAGGCCAAAAATCCAGACCTTAGAAGAGCTTAGTTCAAACCAAAAAGCCAAAAATCGACTTTTAAGTTACAAAGGATATAAGGAAAGTGAGTTATAAAATAATAAGGATTCCCAATTGAGCAAAAAAAGAGTTTTAGCTTAGAGCAGGAACCTTGTTTGCTGACAACCCTACAATACCTGAGAAAAAGTCCACCCTCTAATATCATTTTTAGTTCATAGAAAAACCCCTGGCGATGACACTGAAGAGGGTGAAGTGGACACTGGATACTTCATGCTGGGAGCTCCTGATGAAATAGAGGTTTCTGAAAGACTAAATTCTAAAATGGTATTACTCTGTCTATAGATGAGATCAATTTAAGTCATTTTCTAGAAACCTCTATTTATGGTGATACAGCCAGTTATGCAATTAATATATCTCTTTTTGACCGCCCAGATAGAAAATGTGTATAGTTTTTAAGATATCATTAATAAGTATCCCTAGACAAAAAAGAGGATACCCCAGTGGTAGAGTATGGACCCTCTACTGCTGCCTCCCCAAGTTTGATCCCGGTAGTGAACTTTGGGTAGGGGACAATTATGACTGTGTTAGCGTTGCGCACCAATGCCCTGAACTGAGATAGCAAATAGCAAAGGCGGTCCATGGAGTTCCTGGCCTATCATATGCCGTGCATGGAGGTTTTCCAGGTTTTATCCTCCTTTCCCATTTTCTTCACTTCCCCTCATTGGTGCAGTATCATCCCCAGTTTGCCCACCTTGAATAAAATTAAATTAAATAAGTATCCCTAGACAGCAAGAACCTTCAATTATACTTTTGTTTTAGAGAAGTTCTTGCCTTGCCACTTAACTTTGATGGGACCATTACTAGATCATATTGGTCATAAATAAGGTCTATTTACTGGCAAGGTTAGACACTAGCTTCAGATCTATGTTATTTCCCTCAAGCTAATGAAAGGATTAGCTTACTTGGACTAAAATATGATCAAGAATAAGGGACTTCAGGATCACCAGTACAAAGGCCCTGGGCGTGTAGTTGTCTTTATCAATTAAAGTTAATTGTTAGTCCTCTAAGCTTCAAAAATAGCTTGAAAATCACCTCTACAAATCCTCATTTGATTATAAATCTATTCTTAATTATAAGGGAGTTATCATCCTAAAGTAGGTTTATAAATCTCATAAAAATAAAGTATTTATTGTTTAAACATCAAAAGCCCAACAAGAAGGAACATTATTGTATGATCAAACATTCTGATGCCAAAATAATTCTACTTTATCCAACCTTGGTCCAACACCCTAAAAAGTTATCAGAATCAGTTATTCTTGATAGGATTAATTTTCTGATTCTATAAAATTCTAAAATTGGATCTGGAAAGCAACGTTTAATGTATAAAAAATAACTTTACAAATTACTTGAATTAAATTATTTCGCCTTACAAGCATAGATGTTTTCAGATGATTTGAGTATAAAGCCCTTCCTGGCATCATGGATCCCGCTTATAGCTGGCCCATCAATATTATTCCTGGGGTACATAATGAAGGACGAATCTAAAAGTCAAAACATCAGGAGATCGCTCAAGGTCACATAATTCCTGTCAATGACATTAAGAGTATATACTACTTAGGGTTTCACTGAAATATAGACTGCCAGATGAAAACCTAGTGTGTACTATTACCATTGTCAAAATACTGACAATTGGAGTCTAAGGTATAAAAGGTCCATACCTTCCTTGATGCTTTCCAGGACACCTTTTTAAAGTCCAATTATGACTAAGAACATATGAAAAACGTAAAACACCATTAATTTAGGAGAGAATAAAATGTTTATTTTAAATGTTGCTATACTTTAAAACAGATATAAAAACAAAAGAGGACGGAATTTAGACTATCCTTGGAAAATGTATTGTGAGTCATATCTCAGATTTTGTATACTCGCCTTTCTTGCTCATCAAAAAGATGGTAAGAAACAAATAATGATGGATTACCAATTATATAAATAGTTAGAAAAAGGAAAATTACCTCCTTCTAAGTATCAATGACGCAATTGGATCAACTGTTTAGTCCAAAGTATTTTTATACAATGGATTTAGACAACAGGTGTTGTTAGGAGGACTTGTTGCCCATGGACTAAGAAAAGTGCACTCTTATATGTTCAGATTACCTTTTCCAGACCACTCATTTTCACAGGGATTGTGTAACACACCACATCTTTACAACGGGCAATAGATCATGTAGTCCAGGACCTAAAATTGAGCTGATTACTCATCTATATAAAAGTTAATATAGCCTTCACTATGAAGTTTATACAATTATCTATAACACTTGAAAACAAATGTTCCAAAGCTTAAAAAACAATTTAATACTTAAGACTTTAATTTCCTCATTCTTCTTTGAAATTTTAATTTCTAGGGCATTAATCTCATGCAAAGGTATTTAAATTTTACAGGACAAGGTCAAACAATTACTAAGTTATCATAATCAAGTAGGCTTAATAACATAAATGTATAATAAGTGATGATAATTTATTACTAGATGACTATCCCCAAGCTTACTCAATTTTGTGAGCCCCTTATACGCCTTAGTCAAAAACCTGATATTTCTTACTTATATGGGTAGATGGTTTGGCTAAGTTTCCTATTGGGTATTGTTTAAATACATGGATTAGACACCAAAAGTTGCCTTAATGTGGTAGAGTGAAATAAAAATCTTCAGTGGGTGCTCTTCGCTTGCTCAGTGTTCCAATAAGTTATTTTAGCTAAAATTTACAGTTTGCTCACGTAAAAAACTCTTCAGGGAACTCTGTCACCATTTTAGCAAAAACACTAAAGTTGGCCTCCGTGACAAGACCAATGGATAAATTTACCTCTTCCTTGAAAATTTTTATTCTTCATATGGTGTCCTCTTTGCAAATGGCCCTTTCAAGAATATCCCAATACTAACTACTGGATATGCTGCTCAATCTTGTCACAGCTAGTGATATTTTACTTGGTCTGGAATGCCATCTAAGGGCCAAGCCACAGAAAGTAATGCTAGAACCTTAAGAGATACTAGTTTTCTTTCTAAGGTCATTGACAAAAAGTAGTCTCTAGTCTTTATCACTTAGGTCTGATGTTAAATTGCTAAAAGGCAGAGATTGGAAGAAAGATAGATTTAAAAACTTCAGAAAGCTACTGGGTACAAGTTGACAAATTTTTAAGTTTTCATATAATCATATTCCTAATTAAAAACAACTTTTCAACTTAAATCAGGTTTTAATCAATTACTTCTCATTAAAACACTGAGCTTAGTATAATAGCAGAGATCTTATGTTTACTTATATATTACACTATACTCTAAAGTTTTATTATTTATTTTCTGGATCTACTTTACCCCTATTTAAGACCTTTATATATATATAACTTGGATAAACACCTTCTCGCTATGTTTATCCTTAGCCTAAGGTTCTTATATGCATCTACTGTTATTCCCAAACCTATCGTCCACCACATCCTATTATGCCAAGTTTTAGCTCACCATTTACTCATTTCTGCCTCAGATCATGTCCACACTGGCTCAGTTCTCAGAGCCTCTTTCTCATACTGCTCTGGGTCAGTCTTTTGTTCATATAACCTGAAAGAAGTTAAAAGCATACTGGAGTTAACACAAAACGTTGCTTCCTACTTCTTGCGCATTTTACACTCTTTTGGATGCTTTTCCCTATATTGTCTCTATAGAAGCCGCCTGTGCTCCACTTTCCTTGATATTATCTGAGAAAAGCTAGTATTTATCATGAGTTTCTTCTCCTGTTGTGTCATTAGACTTATCCCAGCTCTCTAGGAGTTGATCCCTTGTAAACTGCCCACTGGGCTGATAACCACTTGTCCCTCCTATCCTTGCCCTTTTGCTTTATGAGGGAGCTCTGAAGGCGTTGGGTGACTCAATACACTCAAGAAACTCACATAGTGTGCAGTACCTGTCACTACTCACACGTCTCCATCCCTATTGGGACTTTGTATCTAAGAAGGAAATTTTTTGACAAGCTGTCTGAACTTAGGTACCAATATAAGTCCTAGAGGAAGGGGCTAGCATATATATTCTTTTTAACTTCTTCTTTGTGGTCTCTCTCAAGGAGCATACCAGTGTTGCTCGCCTCAAGTGAGACAAACAGAACCCTCCTGGAATCTCTTCCTGATCTGGAAGCTTTTATCAAACTCTGAAAACATCATCCTGCTACATTTGAGCATTTTAGTTCCTTTGCCCACCTATCCTAGGGAGAATTTCTGTTGTTTAAATTTATGCTTGTTTTAAGAGAAATCTTCAAGCCTGAACTCAATTGAACAGATGAAAGTGGCTCTCCTCCGCAGGTTCCTAGATAATATCGGGTCCTCTCTGTGCACGTGGGATAAACCTCTTTCTACTTTATATTAATCTTGCTCAACTCTCGCATCTTTGCTGTCTCATAGCCTACGCCCTGTTTAACCTAACTGCATCTTCAAACCTCAGATCCTGGAGGTCAAAAATTATGTCTCAGTTGTGCCTTCTTAGGGAACCTTCCTTGTTAATCTTAATTATTTGAGGTGAGTCGACCTTGGGACAAATATACCACACTGAGAACTTTTCTAGCCAGTACATGTTTTAAACTCAAAACCTACACTAGGGGTGGAAGCAGTTTTACCCGCTTGGCTAACCACCCTTCTTCCTTGTTAATCTTAATTCCAGTCAAGCCTCTGATCCCATTGAAAATTATCTCAAAGAGAGTCTTGCCATTATGGATACTGTTTCACAATTACCTGTCTGATATTACAATAAAAACGTTTTGATTATAAATAAGGATAATATTGGCCTTGAACCCTGGTCAATTCTTGGTGGAACCCTCAAATTGGGGTAATTTCTTCTTTTCACTCTTCAGCCAAAAATTCTGATTACTAATAGTAGGGTTTGCCAAACCCACGGCAGAATATGGTAAGTTATGCCGGAGGTTCTCCCCACCCCCTCTAAAGCTCAGCTCAAACAACTAAGCAGAGACCACGTCCTTTTATAGGCTTGGTTGGGGTCCCACAAGGTGAAACTATTTTCTCCCATGGTGATTGACTCAAATGTATTAAAACCTTGCTAAACAGACTTGTCCTACCTACTGTTAACCCTTCATCAGCCGTTCCATTGAAGTGAGGCGAGTATTGAGAGCTCTGATAGGTCAAAAACCCATGTTTCCAAATTAGTCTCAAAGCTTATGATGAATTTCACGCCCATCTCGCTTCAAGCCTTTAGTTGTTTTAAATACTAAGCAGCAAGATTGTAATAGGGTTCGCTTTTTACCCCATCACTACCTTTAATAAACTTATCATAAAAACCTAACTTTTTTTAGTATTTAGTAAAGAGTTTCATATCTAAATTTTAGTACTATAAAATCACCTGTAAATTTATTCCAGCTTTTGAGAGTAATATTTCTCCTGCAAACCATTTTCGTAATTCAGGTAAAAAACGCACCAGTGAAAATACCAACAACCTGAATTCCGACAGATACTCCAATATAGTCAAAGAAAATTCTCCTAATATGTTGCAAAGTTACTATTTGGAGCTGGAAGTGAACTCAAAGGCAGTTGAGACTGAAACCTCTATCATATGTTAGTTGTCTCTTCACCAATGGCTCTGCGCTATTGCGCTCCACATATTAACCTACTCTTTTGTCCTCAAAGGTAGAGGTGGTTAGTAATTCTGATTTAATTTGATTCAGAACATTCACTTTACCATAGCTCCAGACCCTCTATTGCCATTTAAGACTCTAGACTCCATCAACAACAAGTATCATCTTCCATTCAAATGGAACCACTTTTCCCTAATGGACCTGAATCTCCATCTCTGGCTGAACCATTCAGAAGCGGGTGGAAATTCATAAAATATTGATATCATGCAAGCTCATTTTGGCAGACCCCCCTAAGAAGCTTGGCTTTTTTACTGGCATGTCTGCCTGTGACTAGGACCTTCTCCTGTTGAGCATAGAGCATCAAGTTAACCCCATAACCGATAAATCTCATGGGCAAATCACTTAATGTGAAGTCATATTTTTACTTTCTCTAAGGGATGCTCATCTATTCTCCCCTGTTGAGCTTGAAGCCATCTTATCCTCCTTTGTCCCACAGCAAATTATTTTTTGCCTGAATACATCTTGTTCATGTCTACATTCTCCTCCTCAGGGAGGAATTTAAGTTCTTATTTGGTAGACACTGGTGCTAATGAAAACTTTATCTGCCAACATCTTGCGTAAGTCTTAGACCTGCCTCTGGGGGAGGTCAATTTGTAAAGGGCGGGGCTATTCAAACAATCACTATTTACCAAGTGCTATCCCCATTCCCTCTTAATTAATGTGACATACATTTTATAAATCCCTTTTCTGAAATTAATAAACTCCTGTATCTGTTTATTTTGAGTGTAGGCTGGTGGCTATGATTGACATCATCACTACTATCACATATGAAACTATCCAAACGATGTTTCTAGGAGGAGCAACTGTTACCATCCATGACAGATGAAGGCGCTATAGCGCTGCAGAGGTGATGGGGGACTCTCCCCCAAAATTGCCATTGCCTCTATTCAACCAATCTCAATTAATATACCCCACTGGTGAAGAGTTTACTACTTTATGTGGCTGGTTATTCAGTATTGGTATAGAAATTGAGTTGCAGTTGTCTATTGTATGGAGATAATAAAACAACTGTTTTCCCTTTAATATAAACACCTTTAATCAAAGACTGGAGGCTTTATTCTTCTGTCATTACTTCAACTACGGCTATCTAGTATGATCTCCATGATCAATATAGGAAAGTTCTTAGATTTATTACAATAAATATTCTTAAAGATGAAGAGGTTTTATCATATAGAAACTATGTTAATTATCAAATGGTAAAAAAATTTTAGAAAATGTACTTTTTTTGCTAAATTTGATTCTATAAATAGGGTTGTTCCTGATGTTAACTGCATCTTCGCCCTTAAACCTCTACTTGCATCACCACCCAACTAGTGTCTCATGGGCAAGGTTTGTGAGGTTCTTCTCCACATATGAGGTTTCCTGCTGTACATGAAGCTCCACCTCTGTGGTTGCATACTTTCTGGATTAAGGATATATTTTAAGAAAGTACCTCTTCTGATGTACCTTGGAAAGGCTACGCCGCTGATCCTCTGCACTACAGAAGTTCAAAACCCATGCAATTCAGCCACTAATTATAGTTTATTTTAATCATCGCTCAATTGACACTAAATCTATTTTAACTTAAATTTAAAGGCACCTAATGATGGCTCATTTTATAAAATATTATCAATTGGATTTACAAGAACACGTTCTCCAAATTTTCATGTAATTATATAAGTTTGTACGTTAATTGAATGACTATTTTAGATATTGAATCTAAATCACTTAACCTTGAAGCTGTGGCTTTCAGTTCAATCATGATTAATAATCTCATTATTATATAAGAAACTGTTCAACACCCAATTAACCTGCCCAGGCTTATTAAAACTTGTGCATACATGGTTAACTCCTCTATGTCTTACCCACTTTCCATAACCACTAAGTTTGATTTGAATTGAAATGACTATTTCCCTCATTAAATATCCCCTCCTATCTACCCCTATTTTTGATGGATGAGGCCGCCCTGGACTTTTTGGTTAATGACATACTTTCCAAGGGCCAGATATTCAAAAAAAACTTCGCCTGTTAGCTCCCCTCTGTTATATGTGAAAAAATGGGATGGCTATCTCAGACCCTAAAATGATTATTTAATTATGAACAATGTTATGGTACATGACCCAATCCACTACATTTTGAGCAACATAGCTCTAGCTATCTTGAGAAGGAAAGAGTTTTATCAAGCTTTATTGTCTAAACACCTTCAACCAGATTTGTACTTTTGAAAGTCCAGGAGTCTCAGAATTGCAGATGACCACATAATCCAACTTTTTGACTGAATATAAAATTTGATGATTATTTTATGATTGTATAGGATTGGCAATAGTGGCCAATTGATGAGAATATTGTCAGGCATCACCCCTGATAATATTAGAGGCCGCTGACTAATGAATTATTGTCAAGCATCATCCCCAATGATATTTGAGGCCTCTGACATATGATAATTTCGTCGAGCATTATCCCCAACGAAATTAAGCAATAATTTAATATTGCAATAACACCCAATAGTCAAATTATAGGGAATTGTTCAGATTGGAATGGATTGGAATCTTTGGAAACTACCAAAACGTTTGAGCGCCGGAGGAAGAGTAGAATTGTCATCAGCCAAAACAATTGGTTTCAAGTACCTAATACCAATTGTTTGGTCTACCAAACACCTGAGGATTACGCTTCCTAAGAAACCCAAGGCAACGGTACATGATGAGATTTGGTTCCTAACACTGAGGGTCAAACCAGTATAGGAGCATAAATATTCTCAGCGGACAGTTGAAAAGTTGTGTGCCAATTCCAACTATAAAAACCCCATATTACCTAATAAAAGCAGATTCAAATTGATACTAACTAAGTTGTTTAAAAATTGGTTATTTTTAAACATTACTCTTAAGAGAAGAGTGCAAGGATCAGATATCCTTAGGTTGGCTATATCAAAATCTCCGCTTGGCTCTGCAAGAAGGTAATAGGGAAAGTGTTCCCTACCAGTACAAGAACATCAACCAAGATGAAGAAGCACCTGTCTAGCGTTGGAAAATACTCTCAACGTGGCTTTTGGGCAATCAACTTTAATAATATTCTTCATACTATTATTGCCCCAGTTCATATTATTAATCAACGCAAGTATCCACGAATCTGTGCAGTTGAAATTCAGAGCCAGAAGCGAGACATCCAAGCCCAAGATTTTAACAAGAAGTAGTTGAATTCTTTCTGCATCAGGAAAGCCACTTACCAGTTCAGGGTTATTCCCTTTGGTTTGAAGAATGCACCCTCCTGTTTTCAAAAGAATTTTGATGCTGACTTAGGAGACTTATGGGTTCCTGCACAATAGCCTACATGGACGATTTACTGGTCTTCTCCCCAGAATAAGAGTCTCACTCCTGGCATCTTGTAGCTGTCATGGAGCAGCTAGCACGGAAATTTTTTCTATCAAGGCTAGATGTGAAAGTTCTTCCAACCCAAAATTAGTTTCTAAGGGAATATTATATTCTACCATGGCCACATTACTGCTCCTGATAAGATAGTAGCTATCTGAGATTGGTCAACTCTTACATCTCTCACATAGCTTCTCAGCTTCCTTTGAAACTTGCAACTTCTTCAATAAGTTCACCCCAAAGCTATTTGAGGTTGCTTCTCCCCTCTACATCGCATCTGAGAAGAAGATCTTCCAGTTGTACAACAGAATGCATTTCAGCATTCAATATGTCAAGATCATCCTTCTTCTTAGCCCCATTATATCACATGAAGATCCAAGATGACTCTACATTGTTGCTACTAACGCTTCTAACTTTGCAGTGAGAGAAGTCTTATTGCAAGAAGAATAAGATGTAGTGGAGCGCACTATTGCTTATTTCGAAGTAAATGTCCCTAGCTCAGCTCAACTATGCCATTTATGTCAAGGAACTTCTTTCTGTGCTTAAAGCTGTACAGCCCAATGTCACTATCGGCATGGCTCTAAGTGGCCTTTCATTATCTGCACTGACCACAAGGTTTTAATGTAGTACCACACTTCCAGAATCTGACCCCTCAGAAGTTCAAGTAGCTAGAGATCTTGTCTATTTTTAACTTTTAGTACAATTTCATAAAGGTTAGCCATAACATTCTGCCTGATGCCCTATCATTAAATCCTGCCTTTTCCCCCTGTTGGCTTATCAGATCTTTAGAATGTAAGCCGAGGTTCTGATGGCTCAAAGATGTTAACATAGCGGAGTGGTCAAAAAAGACAAAGAAGATGGGTTATTCATACTAATTTATTGACTAAAAAATATTTAATATATGGAGGGCGAATTAGGACACGTCTCTGAGAGGCGCATGGTACCCTACAATCAGATTCTTCCACGTCATTCTGGATTGACTGCTCAGTTGAGGTCCTCATTGTTCTCAATCAGCAATGACCTTGTGAATGCAGTGATACGAGTTGTTTTTACATGGAGTGGGAAGTAGATGTGACAATTTGGAAGGCATCTCAATTGGTTTTGCATGTGTATGATTCTTATCAAATTTCCCAAGCTTTCTTTAAGTGGAAGGTTCTAATTGGGAGGGCTTGGTAGTTGGCTCATCAATGCTAGTATAGCAGTGGAAATCTCAATTTGTTTATTATCTCATATGCTGACAACTTCCCCCCTCAAGTTAAATTCATAAGAGAACCTATAGACATAGGAATTAGTCATGAACTCAGTTGAACACAGTCCCTTAGGTAATGTCAGCAATTGAGTACTCATAATTTACCTTATGTATGACGCGGTAGGGCCCTGATTAAAGGACATCAAGTTTTTTCTGTTAGACCTGGGTTGATGGTGTTAAAATAAGACCAGGTCTCTAACTGGAAAGTCTGCAAGGAAGGTAAGCTAAAGTTGGAGTAAGACGTCTCTTTAGTGGAGGATGAGATAGATCTTTGAGCGTTAAGGGCTTGGAGTCAGATATTTCATCCATTAGGGCTTCATCAATAAGTTGGAGTCCTTAGGCACCAAGTATTCCAAAGGGTTGCACAGAGCTTGGCAGCCAATGGGTACGTTCATATAGAGCTAAAAGAAGGACAATTTGTTTATGTGATAGTAGAATATCAGTTATGCCAACATGGCGCTAGGAAGTTGGTTGTTCCAGCGCATATGATTGAAAGCATCCATTTCTTGCAAAATTTAAGTTGGGGTCACAAAAGCACGTTCTAATGCCACATTGGTAGAGGGATTAATGAAGTGGTAAATCTTTTATTAGTCCCAAAAAGTAAATTTAGTCCTTGGACTACCTGTGAAGTAAAGTTTAGGCCTTTATCTAAAAGTTAAATTTTTGGGCATCTTTTCTGAGTAAAAAAGATTTAATGAAAAATAAGGCCATAGCTTTTCATTAATATTCAGAATGTAAATTGCTTCATCCCATTTAAACAAGGGGTCTAAGTCTAATAAAATACACTTATGACCATGTAAACTGGTGAAAAAGGGCTAACACATGTATACTGACAACACTAAACGGAATTGACGGAGCCACCACTTGATGTTGATACAGAGGGCTGGCATAATCTTGTGTGTGACAAGTTAAACAGGCCTTAAAACATCTTAGATGGTGTCAATCATCTGATCACTATACCAAAGCTTTCTTGACCCTTTGAGAGTCTTCTTAACTGCTCCATGTCCAACAAAAGCATGTACTTCAAGGATGAAATTAGCACAGGAAGAAAAGTATATGTAATTAAGACACATTCTTTCTACATTCTGGGATATTATCACTTCTTTAATCTAGTTCTTTTTATCAATTTCTGTAAAAACCTGAGAGCCCAAGTTGACTCTGGTTGCAAACTAGAAGGTTCCAGATAATCACCTGAGTAACAATTTAACTGCTGTGTGTGTCCTTTAAGCCCTTTAGGCGAAGAGGGGATAGCCATCTTTGCAGCTGCACCAAAATGGCTGTCAAACAATTGTCCTCCTGGATTCAAGAAAAGAATGTTTTGGATTAAAATAGGCCAAAAGGTGGTAATCTTGGACTTTTACAAGTCTGAGATTAGGATAAGAGTAGTTAAAGTAAAAATAACGATATTATTGGCAAAAAAACCCCGGTCAATTCATGGTGGAACCCCTTGAATTGAGTAACACTTTTGCAGTTACTCCACTGGCAAATAGCACAAGGTCGGGCAGTTGGATTGCCCCAATCATGTGGCAGAATCAGGGGAGTCCATTGGAGGTTATTTCCAGGCTGCATCTAGTTCAAATCAAACACCTAAGTGGGGACCACTTCCTTTTATAGGCTTAGAGGGGGTCCCTCATGGTGCAATTATTTTCTCTAACAGGGATTGGCTGAGTTATATCAAATTTATTACCCCATGGGTTTATCTTGCCTAAAATATCTTTCCATCAGTTGTTCCGCTAAAACGAAGTGTGTTTTCTGAGCTTCAATAGATTAATAACATATTCCCTAATTTGGACCATACTAAGCTATTCCAAACTTAGTATTAGATTCAACTTGACCCTTAATACAGTTTAAATACTGGGCGGTAAGATATTGAGAGGGTTTATTTCTCTTACTCCGTGCTACCACTAATAATAACATAAAAAACCAGCTTTTTATTTATTAGTGTTTTCCCCTAATATAAGACTATTATTTGTGGAATCCAGCAGAGATTGGCACCAGTGAGCAACAATCAGCTGAACTTCTACAAAATTGTGCTCACTACAAGGGTCCATGGTCACCAGAAAAGAAATCAAACTAAGAAAGTAGAGGATTTCAAAGTAAGTAACCCTCCAACTTTTCCTCTTCAAAATGAATCAAGAATAGTTGCTCTTGAAAAGCAACTAGCAAGCGCTTTATCCAAACCTAAAGAGCTTGATCAGGGACCATTAAAAATCCCACCAAAAAACAAGTTCACCCCTGGTGAGGGGATCGTTTCTTCGTTTGTGTATGTCTATGAATCTGTAGTGCAAGGTGCGTTTGAAAAACAGAAAATTAAACACATCCTTCCTTGCTTAAGTTGCTTAGCACAATAGATGATAGTCCCTTATATGGACACTCTGCACACCTGGGCAGAGGTCAAGGAAGCTCATTTGGCTGTTTTTGGCTCAAAACAGAGTCTAAACAGCGAAAAACAGGCCTTTATGCGCCATAGCATTTATGAAGGCGAACTGACCACTGCCTTTACTGAGCGGGTTTACCTCACTGCGCAGAGGCTGTCAACGTCTAACATGCTACCCTAGATGATGTCATCGCAGCTATGTTAACTGGGATAGTTTTCCAACCCTCTCTATCCAAGCATATCATTTCAGTGAAGCGCAACTTCAAAAACATCCATAACATAAAAAAGGCTTTGTTAGACGTTGCTGATTTTATAAATGTGTGACAATAAATAAATCTGAGGTGAAACCTCCAGTTCTAACCATTGAGGAGCTTTCACCTGTTGGACAGTTAGGGGGTGAGACCAACTGTGCCTATTCACCCTGAGAAACATGCTCCTTTAGTGTGACTTAAAGCAGATACCATTCTATCCTGTAGATCTGAGAACTGTTAGGTAGTTAATACCGTAATCCCACACAAGCTTACTAAAGATGATGTGCCTTTTCCTCCAGCCAAACTGGTAGTTGCGCGCCCTAAGGATAACCCCTGTAACGATAAAGGGCTTGCTGAAAAGACATATGATCAGAAGATAGCTACCCACCCTCATGTGCCCAACTCCCCTACCTCAATTGCGAGATTGCTATTGTTGAGAATACCACTGGGGATGTATCTGAGTGGGGTTACAATGATGTTGGTTACTACATATTGGGAGCACCAGCGGAAGTGAAGGTCCCTGATTGATTGAATGATGAAGGAGTAGATGAGGCCACCATACCTGAGGAAACATATCTCAGCCAAGTTCTAGGGTGCCCCAAAGCTATTGACACTGCCAGAGATGCCGATCAGTTCTTAGATGGCTTGATTTGACTTATTAAGCGGGTCCATACCATGAAATCCATCCTAGATAAATACCCTGAGACTGCTCGTAAATTAACCTCCACTTTCTGGCTCAAGAATATCTTGTCTCTGTCTCCTAACTTTAAGGAACACTCACTAAGGTGAAAGTGGTCATTCAAAAAGTCCAGGCAATGGCATCCTGGATACTGGCTCCCCGGTTAATGTAATCTCCACTAAGCTCACCAAAATGATAAAGTTGGCGCATGACTTTAAGTACAATCAAGAATTTGGATCCAAAGGCCCAATAACATGCATGTCATTGGGGCATACTCTTCCCTTCCCATCCGAATTAAGATGCTAATCTGATCAGCCCACACAATGGCTTTAGACAACAACATATATGATATACTTTTAAGTACCCAGTTTATTAGTATGAGTGAATAATCAACATGAAGCAAGGTTATCTCTCATTACTTGACTAAGAAGTCCCCTTAGTCTTATCCAATAAAGATCTCAGTAAGAACGAATACTCTTGTTTGGTTGAATACCCCTTTTCCGCTATGACTTTGCATTATTTCACCTCCAGGCGCAACACAACTGAAATTTCCCAATTCAGTAGATGCTCGGAATTGTATTCCTTTCTAGGCTGCAGATGAGGTCTTTATTAAATCTGGTGAACAACGAGTGATTGACACATAGATCACATTCCGAATCCCACACCACTGCTTGTTGCAACTCGTAAGTTTTGAGGGCGTTAGCCCCTTGGAGCCTCGGGTATTGCCTAGGATACTAGACCCAGTCTACCAAAGGCCTATTAATATTTTGATATTTAACCTCACCGGCAAGGACATGGTTATAAGAAAAGACTAGGAGATTGGTAGAGGCAAATTGGTCCCCATAAAGGACATTGAACGTATCCAGTTCATTGGCTCTATGATGTATTTGGGCTTGCCCATGTATAACCTGTTATGTACCTTACCCAACGTCCATACCTCGGATGAGCTGACCCCAGATGAGCTGGAAAAAAGCCATACTTTACTAGAAGGATATAGCGATATATTATCAAAGTCAGATACTGACTATAGCCACATGAAGGGCTGGAGCCACTCCATTGATATGGGTGATTCCCGTCCTATTTTGTTTAAACCTTACCACAAGTCAAAGGTGGAAGAACAGCAGATGAGGACGGAACTCTAGCATTTACTAGACTTGAGGTTAATAGTTCCTTCACAAAGCCCTTGGTCTTCCCTCTTTTGCTAATTAAAAAGAAGAATGGAGGACATTGGATAGTCATGGACTACTACAAATTAAATAACCTCACAAAAAAGGATAGTTATCCTATCCCCCGCATTGACAACGCCCTGGCACAACTCTCCAGATCTAACTTCTTCTCCGCAATGGACTTGGCTAGCGGCTATTGGCAAATGGACCTTTCTCCCCAAGACCAGTAGAAATGTGCTCTTATTTGCAGTGAGGGTCTCTTCAACCCAATCAATTACCTCAAGGGTTGTGCAACGCACCTGCAACTTTCCAGCGTGCTATGGATCACATCTTGTAGGATTTAAAGTTAAGATGTGTCATCTTCTATCTTGATTACATCACGGTGTTCTCAAAAACCTTTAAAAAACATCTTGATCACCTGAAGGAGGTGTTTCAACACTTACGCAAGTTTAATATTTAGTTAAAACCCCCAAAGTGTACCACCCTCCAAAGGAAATTGGATTTTCTTAAACACTCCTTTTCTCAAGAGGGAAACCAACCCATAAAAGATAATGACGAAGCTATCTCAAAAATGCCTAACTTTAAAAAGTTATGGATATTTAGATATTTTTAGGGATGATGGGGTATTGCCATCAGTTCATCCCTAAGTTTGCCCATCTCAGCAAGCCCTTTGTCCGCCTATTGACCAAGAATACCTATTTTCATTGGGGTGCCAACCAAAAGCCGCTTTTAAGACGCTAAAGCATCTGCTACAGCAACGCTCTATCCTGAGGTATCCCAACTATGGAAAACCAATCTAACTTGTTTACTGATGCCTTGTACTATGCTGTTGGGGCCATCTTATCTAATTAATGAAAAAGATGTAGACCATCCTGTATTTTATTTCAGTAAGCTGCTGTCAAAGGCGGAACGTAACTACAGTGTAACAGAGAAGGAGAGCCTTGCCGTTCTGTTAGCTGTAAAGCACTACCACACCTTCCTGTAGAAACCCTTCACTGTGGTTAAAGACCACACTTTATTGAAATGAATACAGAACATGAAGGATCCTATGGCCGGTTAGCTCGCTGGGCTCTAAAAATCCAGCATTATGACATGAAAATTGAACACCGTGCTGGAACCAATCATATGAATGTTGATGGGTTAACTCAGCTGCAAGTCATTCACTTAGATAATAGCGAGGCGGAGAGTTTATATGACCTCTTGATGATTCCAATGACTGGGAGGTTGAGGATGAGCCCATACAGAAAATGTTAGCTCGGCACTACCACAACACCAAAGTTGAGAGTGGAAAATTGTACAAGCATGTGGGGACGAAGTGGCTGCCTTGTCTTCAGCCCTGAGAACGTGTACCTGCTATCCTGGAAGCTCACTACATCCTAGGTCATGGAGGAGCAAAGAAAACTATAAGTAAATTAAGGATCAGTACTATTGTGAAGGAATTATGGAGACTATTGTCAAAGTTTTGGATGCTACCTCATGTGTAATAAGCAATCCAGTTTTAAGACTATATACCAATATTAATCAACTAACCCTCACCAACCGTTCCACAGCATCAGCCTAGATGTAGTAGGTCCCCTCCCACAGACTACTAGTGGAAACAAATTTATCCTAGTAGGCATTGACCACTTTACTAAGTGGTTTAAAGCCGTGGCTCTTCGTGCACAAACGGCCAAAGCCACAGCAACGTTTTTAGATCAAAACATTTTTACTAGTCATGGCTGTCCCCAAGTACTATTCTGCGACAATGGTAAGAACTTCACCTCCAGAGTAGTCAAAATCCTGGCTACTTCCATGGTAGCCCAACAACTTTTCTCAGCTATGTATAATCCCTAATCCAACGGGACTGTGGAGAGAGCAAATGGAACCTTAGTCTCCATTATACAAAAATGGCTTTGCTGATCCACTTCACTATGTCAATTCCTACCCAGTGCTCTTATGGCCTACTGTATTAGTTATCACCAGATCTTGAAAATGTTCCAGTCCATTTATTATATGTGAGGGAACCAGGAATACCTGCCCTCTTATCTAAAGATTTTTTCTCCTCTAGAGATGAGGAACCTGAAAAAGCCATGAGAAGACTTCTCGGCGCATCATCCAGCTCCAATATGAGGCTATAACCAATTTAGCTAAAACGGTGACTAAAGAAGGGCAGGCTGCCAACGAGCTCTGAACCCCCTAACTACATTCCGTTTGTCTGTCCTTGTTCTGTACTATCATAACCACATCAATACTAGAAGTGGTAAGCTTGAGACAATCTGGGAAGGCCCTTTTGTCATCACCTACAAGAGGTGCAGAGTACTCTATCAAATCCTAAGCTACAGTGATTATCATTAACCGGGTATATGTCCTCTTCCTACAGCCCTATTCTCCCCCAACATCCTTGAAGGGAGTGATGTCGGACAATTTCCCTCATGGCTCAAGAAAAGAATGTTTTGGGTCAAAATAGGCCAAAAGGGAAAATATCGGACATTTACAAGTTTTCAATTGAGATAAGAGCGTTTTATGTAATAGTAATGATATTATCAGCCAAAAGTACCTGGTCAATTCTCGGTGTTACCCCTCAAATCAGGGTAACACTTTTGCAAATACTCCACAGGGCAAATAGTGCAGGGTCAGGGAGTTGGATTGCCATGACCATGCGGCAGAACCAGGGGAGTCCATTGGAGGTTCCTCCCCGGGCCACATCTAGCTCAAATCAAACACCTAAGCAGGGAACACCCCCTTTTATAGGATTGGCGGGGGTCCCCAAAAGGAGAAATTATTTTCTCTAATGGGGATTAACTATAGTATTAAATCATTACCCCACGAGTTTTCTTGCCTAAAAATACCTTTCCATCAGTCATTCCATTAAAGTGAAGTGAGTTTCCAAGCTCCAATTGGTCAAATTTCCATATTCCCTAATCAAACCATACTAAGCTATTCTGAACTTAACATTGAATTCAATTCAACCATTGATACAGCTTAAATACTGGGCGGTAAGATATTAAGGGTGTTTGTTTTTCTTACCCCACACCACCACTAATAAAGACATAAATAACCAGCGTTTTATAAATTATTACTGTTATTTCCTTAAAATAAGAAAATCATTTGTGGAATCCAGAGGAGATTGGCTCCAGCGAGTAGCAATTATCTGGATTCCCACAATGGCCTCAAATGTGCGCCATGATGCTCACAATGCTTGAAAGATGGCAAATTGAAGAAGGTGGGGGGAAAATGCTTTTATTGAAATAAAACAAAGCTATAGAACAAAATAGACCAGTACCCTCACAAGTAAGAGCAAAGGCCTTTATATAGAGAAGGGGTATTACAGTTGACAGTGCTGCTCTTGGGTTGGCATCTTCTCCTGTTTCAGGTTCCTGGGTTTGCACTTGGGAGAAGAGGGTCAGTTTGAAAATTGTCTTCTGAACTGAGGCTAGGGGAGGTGATGAATCATGCTATGTTAGGCTGCTTCACAATTTAACTTTATTTTACCTTTTTTTAGAATTCCATATTGAGCTATGCTCTTTCCTTGGAAGTCTGGCACTCAATAAACAAATCTCAAAAGCATTGGAAATGGATATCAAGAAAATAGTGAAAGGGAGGGTAAAATCAGGGTCAGATTTCACTATTCCTCAGTTAAATTAAATTATCATATCTGGAATTTCATAAAGCTGTCAGAATATCAGAATTTCGGAATGCTAAGAAAATGGGCAGCAATATAGGGAAATTTACGTGGGTACTTTTGACGTTTTGATATTGTTGATGTAATTCTTTACACAGAAGCCTACTCTTTTCAACATACCAAATACTAGGCAGTGGGGGATTGAAGTAGGCGCAAATACAGGATGTTATCTATAAAAATGCCCTTAACAACCTAAAACGTGTAGTTTGCATCACCTGGCTTTAATTTCCATTGCAAAAAGACGTACTATTTCTGTGACTTGGTTTGAGTCTTCATGTTTCTAATTCCGTCTTTCAGGCCAGCTAATTAGATCTTACAGTTGGTCCTCTTCAGGCTTTAAGATAGATAGCACCAGCATCCTCAAGAGCCCATCGGAATTTTTATAGACTGTCCCACATAGTGAAAGATGGAAGTATTGTAAGTCTGCAAGCTTAGTTTTTCACCTCAATGAATATCCATCAGGTTTTAATATTTTATAACCAAAGGATTAGGGTTGGTTTGTGATAACTGAAAATTAGTTTCCATATATGCTTTGCTAGAAGTGTTTGATTGACAATATAGCAGCTAAGCACTTGTGTTTATAAACTTTGTAGTTATATTCTTTCTTACTTAAGGTCTTTCTCTATCAAGCCATTGGATGGTCAACTTGGTCCTCATCATGGTGTTCTAAGATATCCCCAACTACCACATCTCTGGAATCAGTTAACAACATAAAATGCTGATCAAAACGCGAATGAATTAGGATGGGCTTAGTAAAAGGGTTATTCTCAAAATAAATACTGTTACTTTCTCAAGCCACCATTTGAAACCATATTTTCTGTAAGAGATAAAAAAGGGGTTCATCTAGATAAGCAAATTAAGGGAAAATCAGTGAAGTTACCCATCATTCAAGAAATATTGAATATCCTTAAGGCTCTGGGGGCTTGAAAACCTCTTAATGGCTGCAACTTTGTCAGAAATGGGCTGACTGCAATACTTTAATACTATGTGACTGAGATATTCCATCTCAGATGAAATAAAGAACAATTTAAAGATTTGAGCTTAAAAGAGGCATTTTAAAGACAATTGAAGACTTTCTGGAGGTGCTCTGGATGGCATTAAAAGTTCTGTAAATACAGTAGTTGAGGTAAATAAGAACAGTATAATTTTAACTCTCCCAGGATCTTTTCCATGCATGTTGAGACATGGCAGGCGCATTACAAAGGCCCTTGGGCATCCTGGCTGGTTCAAATAGACTTCATTAGCTATGATTGCATACTTTACTGATCCTTGCGCGCCAGCTCTACTTTGTCAGTATCTTCTGGAAAGATTCATTTCAGAAAAATATTGGTAACTGGAAGGCAAGCGGAGGGAGACTTCAATCCTGGGAAAATTATACATATCCATTTTAGTGACAAAATTGAACCTTTGGTGGTCCATCACCACCCAGTGGCTACCATCTTTATTCTGAACCAGCAAGAGGGGAGAGTCCAAAAAGCTACAGGGTGGAACCAGTAATCCAGCTTCCTATAAATGCTTGAGTTCAACACCCGCCTATTTTTCTTCATCTTTGACCTTCTTTATAAGGATAGGATAAGATAGGTTTGGCATCTCCAGTATTATATGATGTAGGATGCCATTCAATTTATAGAATCTTAAGTAAAATTGAATAAACTTTGGAGTACTTCTATAACACTTGACTCAGCTCTATTGTTAACAAATTAGCTCAAGCCCAATAGAGGCATCTATGAAAGCTACCAAAACAGGAGATTCTATTTCAAAATCATATAGACTCCCAAAGTCACGCACACCATTGATAGTTTCTACAGGCAGTAAGCAAACATAAGCGCCTAAAGTATTGGGTCCTACAAGCCTAGATTTATTTAATAGATATGCCAGCAACACTGAGATGGATCTAGAATAGGCAGGATCTAAAATCCCTAGGCAGGTCAGGAATTTCTAAACAGAGGGTGATCTACGCTTTTATCTCTAGTAAGTATCCTGGTGGGATGCTGAGATGTGCCCTGGTGTCAACTATGACCTAGGACTTAAGCAGTATAGTAGTCAATTTTGGTATGTAGATAGACATATCCTTCTGTCTATCTACAATAGGAGGAAATATATGCACCTGAAAGCCCCTCATGTGGTATTCAATTATATCAATCCAATTTTTATTCTCCAGGATGCAGGCCCAAGCTTTGACCTCTGACTTGGCATCTCAGAAAAAAACAAATACCAGTGGGGCCCTAATTTCTCAATAGGGATAAGAACCAACCCTATCAATGTGTACAATGGCAGAGTAATCTCGGAGATATAGGTCCTAAGTAGGAGATCATAAATGGGATTATCTAGGGAGATTGCTGGGGTACTCAATAACAACTACCTAAATTGGATGGGTAATGAGGAGTAGACCACAATGGATCAAGTTCAATATGGCTCAGTTGTACCATAGTTTTGTAGTGGTGTAATGAAAAGGCTAACTTAATGCATTTATCAATTCTAAAAGATGCTATTCAAATGTGATTCACTACCAGTTATGACGTGAACAATAACCTCATGAACTTGAATGGTAATAAATGTTACCAAACTCTTAAATTGAGGGAACAAGGAGAGAAACTTAGGATATTCATCAGAAGAAGAGTAAGTAGTATTGCCTCTATGATCATCTTGTACCAATTTTTCCCCTAGGTACAGAAGCATAGGTCTTGGAAGGTTTCATCAACGGTTCTTGAGGTGGTGCTGGGATGTGATTATGGAGTGCCTTGTTTTTCATTAGAACGACCTTTTCTCGCCTCCTCAGCAAGTCTCTTCCAAAAGTTCTTGGCGTTATGTCAGAATCCATTATAATGACATCAAGGTTTTAGATTATGATCATTTTCAACAACGTGAACTTAAGATGGCTGGGAGAGGCTGAAGCAGAGGACTTTGAACTCATTTTGGATCGGAAATCTCATTAAGAGCCTCTCTAATTTCCCAGATACAAGTGAATAAACTCTTTTGCTCAATCATATGCAATGTACTTCATGTGAGATCCTAAGGTAGAGATTACAGCTTTTATGGCATCATCCAGCATGATTTGGTTCATGGTAATCAAGGACTGTGCTTAAGCATAGTTTTTAAACTCCATGGGTCTTTCTCCCTTGTTCAGATGGATAGCCATGAATTCATGCTTCTTATAGGCTAAGGTCTGATTACTACCAAACTCTTGTACTAGGGTGGTACAAATTATCTCCAAGGTTTGACAATCTCCTAGGTGAGAGGTCTTAATCTCACAGGCTGTGCTGTTCAACTAGAAGTGATTATATGTTCACTTTCTGACGTTCTGTGGCTTACTTCATTAACTCTAATAAGCGTACAGAAAGGAGGCAATGCTTTTCTGACCCAGAGTAAATCTTTCCTTAAAGATAAGGATAAAGTTAGTCACAATAAGTATGGAAAGAGTATAACAGAAGGTACAGGTGCAGGATCAGAATTCCTGGTTTCTGCATAGAGTTGAGGGGCCTGATGATCCAAACATTATTGCAATCCTACCAAGTCCTCATGAACTTCATCCCAGTGGCGGGTTAGAGAAACGACATAGGCCTTGAAGGTTAATTATTCCTTCAGAGCTTATATTTTGGCGCGTTGAAGTAGAAGCTGGTTCTCACATCCATTTAAATGGGTCCAAAAACCACATCATGATCGCTCAAGCTGAAAATACAATTGTCATTGAGCTAAATAAATGCGCTGAAATTGTCCATTATATTAACCAGGGCTCTGATAGTGATTCTAATCAGGTGGGACTCTGTCCAGGAGAAACATGAACCCTTAAACTACATTTTTTATCTGATTTCATAGGGCTGTTAATTAAGTAAGATTGTCTTATCTCCACAATTTATAATTGTTAGGGGTTAAGGGTAACAGACTATATGGTTCTTGAGGTCTGCGGGAACTTTTCTTCTCTCAGTCTCAGAGGCATTTTTGCGCAGGGCTAATTCTTGATAACGGTGTTGTAGCAACTGGGAAGGGCCTCAATCTGGGTAAAGCGTTAACTCCAGGATAATATGTGGAGTAACATATTTAAACAATTCTGGTCCACAAGTTAACAAAAAATACCAATTTTCAGCATAGCAAGCTGGATTTGGATTCATTAAGCTTTTGGCTATTGTATAATATGAAATTTGGTTATTGTGGATAGATGAGGAAGCTCCGTTGTAGAAATCAACAAAAAATGAGTGCGGGATTTGGATAAGTCACAGCTGTTGAGCTACTTCATGCTGATGTAGACCAACCACATTTAGAATGTAATGTATTGCCAGATAAAAAACCTCTGAAAATAACGCATAGTTCCCAGGGTTAGTTTCCATGATGACAATGAGGCTGAGGTATATGAATTTGCATTGTAGAAGTTATGAATGTGGCTTGGGAAAGAATGGAACAGCCTCCCACGGAGTATATACCACTTAATAGTTGCTGGATATATTCACTGATATTCTCATACAAAGTTGATTCTATGCTTGATTAACTAGGGTAGGATGAAATCAAAAATGGCTCAAAATTTCAAGCTTTTAAGCTTTGGAGGAACTAATGCGTTCTGAGATGCGTTAATCCATTAGTTACGCTTCTTTAACATTGGGAAGATTGATCTTCTTAGTTTTAACTGCTCTCTATTTTTTGTGATAAATTACTATACAGCTCAAAGCTTTTTGTAGTGAGCACCAACTATGTCAGCTTATCAGTTCTCTAGACCGTAGCAGAAGTTCCAATGGTATCAAAGCTGTTAGATTAGTAGATTAGTCAAAGAAGTCAAAGAAGATGGGTTATAAATTTACTTTGATAAATCAAAAGGATTTGATACCTATAAGACGAGTTGGGACGTGTCATCAAAAGGGCTTCTATGGTACCCTAAGATCAGGTTTTTTCAAGTCATTCCTTATTGAATACTCAGTTTTGGCCCTCATTGTTCTCTGCCAGCAATGACCTTATGACTGCATTGATTAAAGCAATCCTTTACATGGCACAGGAAGTGGATGTGACAAATTGGTTGGAATTTCCATTAGTGCCTTCATATGTATTGATTCCTGATCGAATTTCCTAGGCGCGCCTTTGGTGGTCGGTTCCAATCATTAGGTCTCAGTAGTTGCTCATCAATACTGGATTAGGCATAAAAAGTCTTAATTTGTTTATTACTCAAATCCTGATACCCCCAATCCAGAGTTATATGATGCTTATAATACCCAAGTTTTTGTTCATCTCAGAACAAATGAAGAAAGTCCTCATGCCAACCCCGACATCACTTGTTATGGAACCCCTGTATGAAGATATGAGCACACCTTCCTGAGTTAGGGTGTCCATGCCCCTGTCAGAAGACTCCACTAAGATAAAAAAATAATTTGAAATGGAGAGCCACTTAACAAGGGCTAATAGCTCTTGATGGGTTATCCTCCACCAAGGAAAATGGTGGGTCCTACCTGGGCCCTAACGAGAAGAGGTGAGCCGCAAAGCCCATTACCCCCCACCGCTGGCCACCCTGGCACGGATAAGATATTTGAGTCAATCCAATGCACCTACAACTGGAAAGGCCTAGATGCTGACATCGCCAAATTTCACAATGTTTTACCTCAAATGTAAACTGTCAATACCCAGCCGCCAAAAGGCCGTTGGCTAATGATTCTCCTTAAGATGCTGAGGGTCCTAGGCATTAGCTCCTGTTGATTTCATTGTTGACGTTCCCTTGTTCCATGGCTATGTTGTGGTGATGGTAGTGGTAACTGTTTCACCAATATGTCCACTTTGACCCATGCAGCACCACCATTACTTCTGTTCAGACCGCCTAATTTTTTTGGACTACATCTTCTATTTGCATGGGATTTATGAAGGATATAATTACATACTGTTGCCCTCAATTAACAGCCCAATTCTAGGAAGCCTTACTGTTTATCTTATGAATTCGCCCCTGCTGCTCCACAGCATTTACCCTCAGTCAGGTAAACAGACAGAGAGGATGAACTAAGCAATAGAGAAATTCTAACATAGCTAATCTAACGCAGAACAGAATAATTGGCCTCATATCTTACACTGGCGCAACTTTCATATAAAAATGCAACACATAGTTTAATGGGCAACTCAAAGTTTTTTCTGAATATTATGGTTATATTACCAGCTTTAACTTAAGTACATGACTACCGCACCATTTGTTGCTTCAAATGAGCGCGCCAAATAACAAAGAGACATACACCAAGCGGTGAAGGAACATCTGAATGATGCTATGAGTTTATAAGCCTATTCTGACCACAAGCGGCACAAGGCCAAAACTCTCTTTCCGCTCAGCATAACTTTCTGAGCAAAATTACACGAATCAATAAAGTAAATCATAATCGCTCATTGTAGTTTCGTTCTGATGACCTCAGATTCTCCACTGGCCTCCAGTGTGGGTAGCGGCAAAACTCCCCCTGACATTTTCTGTCCAGCAGGAAAACGCGCTCAGACTGGCTCACCCAGTCATTCTAAACCCATGGGACGATTCGTTCCTCCCAAGGATCTTGACGCCCACATTGCTTGTGCCCAAGAGGTACCTCGCTGCCCACTGGTGCTCCCCTGGAGCAAAATGCGTTATGGCCTAAGGGTAAAATATGGGAAACTCTTCCCATACCATGACCAAGCCATTATCAGAATAGCACCGGTGGTGATGAAACCCGCTAGATTCATAGAATTCTGTCCTTATAAGGGGTATTTTGACCTCAACTTCACCTGTGAAGCTGACTCTGTTAATGCAGCAACTGTGCCCATGGTATTCCAGGGAACCCCTCTTTACACAACTCAGACCCAGTGTCATGGAAATGGCAGAAGAAGTTTAGACAAGCCTGCCAGTCAGGAAGCTTGAGCACCCAAAAGTCAAGCCAGAATGCCAGGGGCATTGCCAACTGTGCGACTTGATATGGAGCCGAGAAGTGGGATACAACACAGTGGTAGCATAAAAGCAAGGTTAGGATTACTCGCTGGATCCAATTGGCAACAGAGGGAGCCATGGTGACCAAAAAAATTGTTAATGTCCACCTGAAATGCGGGGCAACGGACCACCAGAGAAATGCCATCAGGGAAGCGGTAAAAGGGGAAAAAATAACAGAAACAATTTCTTTTGGTAAAATTTTATTGGGAAAGGAAAGTAAGAAAAATCGACCAACAATCTTCTCAGTGCCTTGCAACTGATTAAATAGTGGTCGATTGTTGAAAACGTGGTTGGGATCCACAAATTTGGCCTAACCAGAGAATTGGGTGGTAGAGGGGGGGTTTATTCTTTGGGAACCATCATCACAAAGTTTGGTAGTGGGCCAAGTCTCTGTCAGTTCAACCTCAAATGTCTAAACCAGGGGTCAATTATGTTTCCAATGGTTAGCATGATGGCATTTGGCCCGATGAGCAATGGGAATCCCCCAAGGCCATCCAATATAGGGATGAGACCATTTGGTTGGGAATGGGTTCAGGACACCCAACCTACCCATGTTCAGTCGATTAACCATTCATTCAGTCAATAGGGGCCCATCGGGCACAACGCCTAAATTACTATTGGAGGTTTTCAAACTCTCAGCAATGGTGCCCAATATTTGTTCTTCTGATTTTGGGGTCAAATTGGAACCGTTGGGTGATCCAGCTGATGTTTCATTCTTCATGCTTTTACAACCATTCAAATTTCAGCCATCAGCCCAATTGCCACCTGAATTAGATCTGACTGATTTCACTTTGATAATCTCAGCACAGATTTCACTGATTCCCTGCAACAGTTCTGCCAAGGTGAGTGAGGAAATTGGGGGTGGGATCCAAAGTGGACGGGCTGTCACCCATCACTTGTCAACTATGTGGGCAAGATCGCTTTGGGTGATAAGGAGTACTGGCATCCTCTTTGGTGTTTTCTTACTTGGGAATGGAAAGATAGCTCGATCAAGAGCCAAAGGACACTCCCTAAGACTTACACCCAGCTCCCAGTGGACACCACTTTGGTGGTCCAGTTTGCTGGTTTGCCCACCCACCTCCCTCCTGCGGTGCTCCACCAGGAGCTGATGGACGGTTTGGCAGCCTATGGCTCCAACCCTCATCCTACAATTTGTGGTCCCAAATGGGGCCACATGACTTGCTGAGCCTCAGGCATATGCCACGATCAGCCCTGAATTTAATAAAATTGCCATATCGATTCCCCCATGAACCATTATTCCTTCAGCACTGGACCATCCATTTTGGGCCCATGTCAAGGGCGGGTGGATGATCTGTCAGAAGTGGCTAAGGAGGGGCACTTGCATCATGTTTTGAGTTGGACCACTCATGATGCAAGTGCCCCTCCTTAGCCACTTCTGACAGATCAGACTACTTGTCCGCTGACCTTTAAATCCTCCACCCACCCTGTACAAGTTCCAGAATGGGGCACAATCCTACCTCCCCCTCACCCAAAAATGGAAGCTGCAGTTGCACCTGCAACCACCAATCAGCCTCCTCCTCGCCCCAATGCCATACATGATTCCTCCAATCAAGCATTGGATTGGATCCCAGTTTGATCTCATGCTTCCTCCATCAAATCAACCAAACCACAACTGTACGCCGATTCCACAATTCAATTCAACCAAAACCCATGGGAGTTATTGGCTGAAATTGATGAATCAGGTAAGATCATTGAAGAATCATCTCTGAAAATAGAGCGTTTCATTAATGCAGAATGGGACGCCGAATACCCCCCTTGACTATATACCCCACAGCCAAATGCTGAATCATTTTGCAGTGATCACCAGCTTTCAGTTGAAGCAGCTGCAACTCCAGATTGTCATCCCCTTTGTAAAGCTGTCACCAAATCAGTGGCGATGCTCACAGGAGGAATCCCACCTCCTGATATCTCTGAAAGTCTTAATAAAAAGCTTAAAATTACAGTGAAATAGTTACACAAGAAATGCTAACAAAGCCATCCAGAACGTTGTAACTATAGCATGGAACCCAAAAGCAAAGATTACTCAACCAACATTGCCACGCTTGTTAAACTACCAGATGCCCGCATTAAAGCTGAAAAGGCTTTAGCCAAATATATCAGTTCCATTTTCCTAGCTAGCAATTTCCATGAAATACCAATTATTAGCAATATAAAACCACATACTGCAGATGCCCCAACGCCATTACTGTCTGCCTTGACATGTACTCTACTATGGGAGGAAGAAGCTGATGCTGAAGATGAGCCCCCTGATCCCCCCTCCCCTTCCACCATGGAGGAACAAGCAGTTTCCGCTGCCCACTGGTTGGTTGTTTTGTTTGAAGTGTTTCACTCAAATTCACTCATTTGGGCGTTTTTTCTGAACCAATTAGTTACTTTAGTTTTTAGTTTTAGTTTTAGTTTCATTAATGCTCATCCCCTGGTCAGCTTACCTCGAATAAATAAAAAAACAAGTGGCACGAGGTCCCTGAGTATAAGCCAGGTGACTTAACTATGGTTAATGATAAGAGCCTACACATGAAACAATCCTGTCAAAATTAGATCCCAAGCACGTCAGACCCTTCAATATCACATGTAAGTTTGTCTTGGCAGCCTATGAAAATGACCTAATCCCCTCCATCAAAGTGTTTAGCAACCTCCATGAGTGTCTCCTGAATTCATGTGATAAACTTATTCCTGCCCACCCTGAGCCAGTAATTTTAGATGGCGATCCACAATATGAATATATGCTATCCTCGCCTCCCATTTATCATGCCATTTAATCAAGTATTTGGTGTTTTGGAAATGGTACATTGAAATTAAGAACATCTGGGTGTCTCACAGAGATTGCAAAAATCTTCAAGAGCTGATCCGCGGCTTCCATGAAATGTTTCTTGGCGCTGTAGGTCCTGCTTCCTAAAACTCATTAGCATCCAGGAAGTTTCCTACCCCCACAAGAACTTTGTCTTGGTCAATGTACCTTCTTATGGAGTGGAACCTCGTACAATAGTGGAGGGTGATGTTACAAATAGTGATATTTTTCCTAGTGTGTACAGCCCCTCTAGGGCTAAGCCACAGGAGCCACAGGAAGTAAGGCGAGAACCCTTGAGAGATAATAGTGATCTCAATAAGGTCATTGACTTAAAGTGAGTTCTAGCCTTACCAGTCAGGTCTGATGTTACCAGTGCTAAAATGTTATAAAATCAGGAAAAAATAGTTTTAATAATATAGTTAATTATTAGGTACAAGGTGATAAAAGTTTGCAAATTCTGGAAAAAAACTTAATATTGTTGAAAAGCAATATCTTTTCAGCTTCCTTCAAGTTTTAATAAATTCTTGTTTCTCATAAACTCTCCCTAAATCTAGTATAGTAGCTGAGATGTTTTTGCTTTTCTCAGATATCACCTAGATTCTAATAATTAAGGGTTAATTTATGGTAAACTTCTCCCTATTTGAGGCTTTTTTATATACCAAACTTGGTTAAACACCTTCTCACAATTGTTAGCCTTAGACTGAGGTTTTTTCTGACCTTATTGTTAGTCCTAAACCAATAACCTTTGGCATGTCCTATTCCACAAAGCTTGTGGCTCACTATTTTTACCCATATCTGTCTCAGATCATGCCCAAACTAGCATAGTTATCAAAACCTCTTTCTCATATTGCTCTGAGTCAGTTTGGGATGCGATTTAAATCTAAACTCACTGGAACATACTGAAGATAATGTGAAATGTTTCTTCCTGATTCTTGCACACTTTACAATCTTTTATCTGCTTTTCCGTAGAGTGTTACCTTCAGAAACTGCATGTTCTCCACATTCCTTGACATTTCTGTTTCATTAATGGTTACTGTAATCCTTTTTCTTAAACAAAAATAAAATGAAAATTAAGGACAAATGTAAGTTTATGGGATAAAGTCTCGTTACTAATATAGAATCAAAGTTTTCATACTTATAGTGATAATCATGACATGTGTTTTAAAGACAAGGAATTCATGGTATCATCAATAAGTTTGCTCTTCAACTCTCTGCATCAACCGCTTTTGCATCTCCTTCTTCTTTGTAAAGTCCATATGCTCAGGCTCCCTAATGTGAGAGCTTCTTCTTACTGTGGATGTACTCTGTTTAAGATGCTTGTAAATCTTTGTTTGAACTCTACTTTCTGATCATGTGTGATGGATTTAATGTATATTAATTGATTAAGCCTCTTTTATACTTTATGATTTGGGATTTAGTTAATAAAGCATCTTGTGCTTTTCATTCATTATATAAATTCTTTGACTAACCTATTAGGCGAATTAGGTTAATTAGGATGGTCAAATAGGAAAATATATCGGCTATTAAATTATTCTTTATGCTGTCATTAACAGCATTGGGCTGATTTCTGCCATCTTTTGTGGGTATCAAAATATTTTGGTCACACAATGATATAAAAGGCTCTATAAGCTCATTGAAAACTATCAGACTCTTGTGGTTTAAGGTTATAAATGAACCTCTGCATGGTGAAATAACTCATTATTATTGCGGGGTATATAAGGGCTTAGCTTCTTTCATCCATGACTCTTATATTTTCAGTAGAAACACATGCTGTTCTTTTAACCACTAAAATTTTCCTTCCTGAAGGAAAATCCTTTTAACTTTTACTCGTAACTTGATCCATGGCAGCCTAAAATCAAAGATTTTAACGTTCTAATATGGAGAAGTGCAAATGATGCTTAAAAACTCTGAAGAATTTTTAAAAAAGTGGTCAGTACTATGACAATTGGATTATAGAGAACTTTTTATCCTTTTTATGGATGTTGTAAGTCTGGGAGAGCATCCCTCAGTTTGGACAAAGCTTTATTTCTGTTCCCCACCAAAAAGGGACCAAGAAGGGCAGCTGTTCTCATCATTTCACAGGGAGATTCTCCCAAGTGGTAACCAAGAGATGGGTAACAGCTTTCCCATTAGTGATCCACACCCAATCCCTGAAATTGCCCCTGCCAAATTAGCTTGGTAAACTGAGGTAACTTTCACCGGATTCCTCAAGAATTGGCACCCCATGGGCTTAAAAAGTTCATATAAAGTCAATGGCCACAAACCCTCAAAATCAAGGTTTAAAAGTCTTAAACCCTCAGCAGTGATGCCTGACAGGAATGCATTTTTAGTAATAAGGAATCAAGTGTCAAATTCTTGGCAAAACACGCCAATGGCATTGGGTCATTGGGAAATGTTGTCGTCAGTTCAAAACTGCTCCAAAAACATTGAGGACAAAGCCCAACGAGCGTATACCCCATATTTAGAATGTGTAAAGTGTCAAATCCTCAGTAAAACTCACTAATGATATTGAGTCATTGGAAAATGTTGTTTTTTAATTTTGAAATCCTCGTAAACATCAGGGACAAAGCTTGATGGGCATGTTTCTCCTAAGATGAATATCGCTGCAAGTTTAAAACCCTCCCCTCAAAAATTAGGCTCATCGTTTAATGTATCTTGCTTGGTCAAAAGGACGCCAAAGCAACTGGATGTGGGCGGGTTGGGTATCCCAAACCCATTTCTGACCTCTTGGAACTGCCCCTACGTGTGGTGGCCTTGGGAGGTTCCCATTACCCTTTGGACAAGATGCTGTAACGTAAACTGTTAAAATGTGGTGAAACCATAATTTGGGCACCAAAGTAAACCCAACAGCGACTTGGCCCGCTGCCAACAATTTAAGTTAGTTCAAAGTAAATTCGTTCCCCCCACTCAAAGCTCACCAGGTTAGACAAATTCTTGATGGCCCTGATCCTGAGCTTTACTAAGCTATTACCTAAATTAACTGTCTATTTAAACAGATGTAACACACTGAAATAATTGATGGTTGATTTTCTAATTTTACAAATACAATAAAATCCTGTTTCACAAATTTCATTTTTTCATGATGAAACACAAACCACTCAACCCAATCCAACTTTTTCCAACCCACAAACCCATGGGCCCTGGGGGCCATTATAGCCTGGTTCGTTGCTAGGTTTATTTTCACATTCATGTCCTATTGGTGCTCACTGGAGAAATAACTTCCAGCTCAAACAAATGTCATATAAGCAGCAGTGCCTCTGGCATTTGGGATTGCCTTCTAGGTGTTTGGGCATCCAGACCGGCAGGTCTATCTAAACTTAACTTGTCACTTTCTTGACATAATCAACTGTCCATTACTTTCAACCATTTCCGCCCTTCTCGTCAATATGGGCGCAGTAATGGTCATTTTTATTAGAAGAATAGGGTGGTAATGGATTTTTGCTATGGCCGCACTGCCCCAGTGCATCCAACATTTACTCAGCCCACCCTCCAAAATGGGTTAATCATTCTAGAAGCCACTAAGTTGGCCTTGATTTTGAATCCCAGATAAAATCAATATCCATATTGGTTCCAAAAGTCGCCGCAGCTCCTGCGGCCATGTTTGTATATTTTGGCACTCCAACTTATGAAGCGTCTACCTCTGTCACGATCCATTTGCTTTCCACCAACCTAGTTGCAATTTCTTCCTTGTCTACAGATTTGACCATAGCTTCCAATAAGGAGAAGTTTCACCTACTTTACTTCAACAATAAAAAGAGTATCAGATCACATAAGGTGTCTTTTGAGGCCATGGTTGACATTGAAGCAGTGGGTAACTTTATGAGCCTTAGTTGGCTAACCAGCTCGATATTGACCTGGTATGGTTCCTAAAGTGATGATTGCCTCTTCAGAGTCTCAGCCATCCTATAAAGTTTGACGCTGCGTGCCTTTATCAATCTAGCAAATTTAGCTTATGTGACCGCTTCTCTGCTATTCCCAACCCCATGCTCACAGTAATTATTGGGTGGGTTGGTGGCGTCAGCAGCATGTGAGAATCCACCTGGAGACAAACATGCTGTCTTTTTCTAGCAATCAGTTGGAGGGTGAGTTTCCATTGTTAAATACCCTCACTAAAGCTTGTGGCTGTAGTTTGACTACCACCCTTGTTTCGCCTTTTGGTTTTCCAGAAGATTTTCCTGCTGAGTTGATGGAATATCAGAGCATTTTTGATTCTACCAAGGCTGATCGCCTTCTCCCACATATGGAGTTTGATTTGCATTTTTGCACAACGGTGCAAGTAGTTAACATGAACTGTCCACTGTACCCGCATATGTTGAAGGAGGATGTGGCCCTCAATGCATGGTTGGACGACATGCTCAAGAAGGGTTGGTTGTTCCAGGAGACATCTCCAGTTGCCTCCCCCATTGTGTTCGCCAAAAAGTCAGATGGGTCACTCTGTCCCTTGATGGATTATAGGCACCTCAATAAAGCAACAGTATAAGACCCTACCCACTTCCATTGGAGCAATCCATAAGCCAGGAGATTGCCAATTCATGGGTGTTCTCAAAACTTGATCTTGTGAATGTTTTTAATAAAATTTGGGTGGAGGAAGGTCAGGAATGGCTTACCGCTATATGGACAAAACAAGGTATATTCCAATTCTGAGTGATGCCTTTGGGCTGAAGAATTCTCACAACTCTATAGAGAATTATCAATAGCGTGCTAGGGGATCTCAGATCTTCCTATGCAGTTACATATATTGATAATATTCAGGTACATTCTCCTACACCCAAACAACATGCAAAAGATTTAGAGCAGTCGTGGCCACCTTACATAAGGAGGGTCTGCTCATCAAGCCTTCAAATTGCGAGTTTTATAGGGAAGAGGTCATTTTTTGGGCAATATTAACCCGAAAGATGGCTACACCATCCCGCCCAGCAAATGGATGCCATTCGCGAGTGGCCTACTCCAACAATGTAGAAGCAATTGAGAAGCTTCTTGGCCACCATCATTTTCCTGAAAATGTTCTTTCCCGCCTTATCCCAATAAGCTTCCCAACTTCAACCACTCATGGGCAAGCAACGTCCCCTTTCTCTGGACACCTGAGTGCCAGCAGCCATTTGATTCCATCAAAGAGTTGTTATTATCGCCTCCCATCCTTAAGCATGCAGATCCTTTTAAACCCCATATAGTAGCATGTGATGCATCTTCCACCACGGTAAAATTGTCTTGATCCAAGAGCATGATGTATTGGAACACACAGTCGCTTATTTCTCCCCTCAAGTTCTCCTCCACTGAGCATTTTTTAACCATCTGCGACAATAATCTGGCAGCTGTGGTTGGGCCTTGACCTATCGGTGGTACTCTTGCAGGGCGCTCAACATGAGTTGACTGTGTAAACAGACCACCGAGACCTCCTCTACTTC
Source organism: Massospora cicadina (assembly GCA_022478985.1). Lineage (NCBI taxonomy): Eukaryota > Fungi > Entomophthoromycota > Entomophthoromycetes > Entomophthorales > Entomophthoraceae > Massospora > Massospora cicadina. Next base: position 9,978 of record JAKSZP010008526.1, on the reverse strand, counting down.
CGCAAGCCACAGAAGTTGGCACACTGTCAGGCCATACTTACCAGGGCTTGTGCTTCTTTAACTTCAATTATGAGTTTGTAAAAGGAGCGTTAAATGTTTTACATGACTTCTTAAGTTGTAACCCCGCACATTTTCCTATAGAATCATAAAAAGCGGATCTTGTCACCGTCATCCCTCCCTCCCAAATCTTATCCATTGTCCATCCCGTGGTTATGATAGCGGACTTAACTATGGTCGCACCTCTAATTTCCCTGTTTTGGCACCGCAAACGGCTTGTGCAGAATGGTGGAACTTTTGGAGCAGTTGTCCCTCCCTGCTTCAAAACATTCTTTGTATTCTCTTGCTGAGGGTCTCATTCAATTTCAGTCAAGGGTTTGGTTCCTTCTCTCCTTTGAGCTGAAGTGATTCAGGCTCACCATGATTCTATTGCAGTTGGACATCCATGGATTAAGAAGTGACTTGACTTGATCAATCATACTTATAATTGGGCGGGCTTGTCAAAAGATGTTCTTAAATGGATTGCAGATTGCGTAACTTGTGCATGGGCCAAGTTGGACTGGTCAAGAAATAATGGTCTTTTTCATTCCTTACAACTGGAAGAGGGTCCATGGACAATAGTGTCTGTGGACTTCATCATTCAACTTACCAGTTTCAATGGGTTTACAGCGGTGATGGTTGTTGTCAACCACTTCACAAATTTTCTCTTTTCATCCCTTGTTCCTCTGCTATCACTTCAGAGGAAACTGCTCGTCCTTTAGTGCTCCATGAGTTCTCAATGTTTGGCCTCCCACAGGAGATTGTCAGTGACCGTGCGCCACAGTTCATGGCATGACTTCTGGGATGAGCTCTTGGCTATCTTGAAGATTACGCCCTGTCGCTTTACCACATATCACCCTCAATCTGATGGCCAAACTGAGCGAGTCAATCAGATCTCTAAACAGTACCTGCGTTGCTACGTGGCTGCTTCTCGGGATACCTGGGCTGATGACATTTCCCTCGTTTTGTTTGCATACAATAATGGAACACACGCCTCCATTGGATTCTCCCTATATAAAGCGACCTTGAGGTACAACCCCTCATTCTCAGTTGGCCCGTGCCTTCACCCAGAGGTACCAGCCGCCGCTTATCATGCCCAACATAGCATGGACTATGTAGTCCTTAGTTTGGGAGCATCTTACTAAGGCTATAAGCGACTACAAGCGGTTTGCAGGTTGGAAGCAGCTCCCAGCTCATGAGAACACAGTTGGTTCACATGTAATGTTTGACATGTGAAATTTTCAGATGCAGGTTCCATCGCTTAAGTTTTCAAGCAAAAGCTTAGGTTCCCACTTGGTGGAGGAATATTTGGGCAATGGCACGTTCCAATTGAAACTGCCATCTCATTGGAAGCAACACCCTGTCTTCCACATGTCTCAGTTGTCCTCAATCAAGGAGGCAATCCCCTTTGATCCAGAGCCTATTGTGATCAAGGATGCGGAAGAGGCTGAAGTGGAGATCATCCTGGCGTCTCTCAAATCTTGGCTTTTGGTCCAATATCTCATCGCTTGGAAAACCTATCTGGCCTATGAGAACATTTGGGTCATAGCCTTTGATTGCGCAAACTGTTTGGAGCTGATCAAAGGTTTCCATGCCACCCACCCAGAAGCTCCTCTTCCTCGCCCAAAGATTTTTAATTCAATGGTGATCAAGTTACCAAAGGCCCACAAAAATGTGTCCCTGACTCAGTTCCCCATTGGTGGCGCCCTTTTGGCAAAAGGGAGGGTAATGTAAGTCCAAGAGCATTACCTCAGCTTGGACCAAGCGGTATTTTGTTCCCCACCAAAAAGGGACCAAGAAGGGCAGCTGTTCCCATCATTTCACAGGGAGATCTCTCCCAAGTGGTAACCAAGGGATGGGTAACAGCTTTCCCATTAGTGATTCACACCCAATCCCTACAATTTCTCTGCCAAATTAGCTTGGTAAACTGAGGTAACTTTCACCGGATTCCTCGAGAATTGGCACCCCATGGGCCTAAAGGCTCATATGAAGTCAATGGCCACAAGCCCTCAAAATTAAGGTCCAAAAGTCTTAAACCCAAGCAGTGATGCCTGATAGAAATACACATTTAGTTATTACGAATCAAGTGTAAAATTCTTGGCAAAACTCGCTATTGGCATTGGGTCATTGGGAAATGTTGTTGTCAGTTCAAAAACTGGATCAAAAACACTGGGGACAAAGCCTGATGGTCGTGTACCCCATAATAAGAATGTGCTAAATGTCAAATCCTTGATAAAACTCACAAAGACATCAGGTCATTGGAAAATGTTGTTGCCAATTTTAAAATTCCCGAAACATTAGGGACAAAGTCCAATGGACATGTACATCATAAGACAAATATTGCTGCAAGCCCAAAACCCTCCCTTAAAAGTTAGGTTTGTTTTTGATGTATCTTGCTTGGACAAATGGAAACAAAGCAACCGGATGCAGGTGGGTTGGGTATCCCAACCCCATTTCTGACGTCTTGGAACTGCCCCTATGTAAGGTGGCCTTGGGAGGTTCCCATTACCCTTTGGGCAAGATGATGTCACGTAAACTGTTGGAAATGTGGTGAAACCATAATTCAAGTATTGAGGTCAACCCAACAGCGACTTGGCCCGCTGCCAACAATTTTGAAGTCAGTTCAAAGTAACTTTGTTCCTCTTTATTCAAAGATCGCCAAGTTAGGAAAATCCTTAAGGGCACCAATCCTGAGCTTTACTAAATGTAAAAATTTATATGTTTGATAATCTTCGGCCAATAACCCCTATAAACTTATTATTTGCACAGGTTTGGGTTTTTATGCAATTCGTCCGCGTTGTATAGTTGTTGATATAATTGGTTGATAGTAGTTTGATGACTATTATCAATAGTTGATTGAATTCTTAGATCTTGGCCCAACGCTCAGCCAGTATTTCGCTCGAAATACTTGTGATGTCTTGAAATAGGGATTTGTTCCCTCATATTATCTAATCCAATCTTCTCTTAGATTCCTGTTGACAGTTTCTCCGGGTTGACACAAAGTTGGCAGCAATCCACAATTTGATTCCACTTCTTCTCTGGATCTCCGCTCACATCCTTACTCTTTTCCTTAAAGAGTCTCCCAATTATCACACACAGCAATAATATCCCAGAGAAAGAATAGAGCAAATGAGTGCTGATAAAGTGCACTAAGCTGGTATATCTACTGTATACTCTTTACTACTTAAAACTATATACCGCATAAAAACTATCTCTTTATTGGTGAATTTTAGGGAATTTATAGTGGGGAATTTGGCGCCCAACCCTTGGTTGACACCTTTTCAATGAAACGACAGTCTTTGCCATTGAATCACCCATCCTCGTCTCAGCAGTGATAATCTTCCCCATCCTGGATAGGATTCCATCATTGGACATCATCAAGACCTAAAACAGAAAGAGTTAGAAAACGTGCCCCTATCATTTTCCTCTTGATCCAAGTGAACCAGCCATATTTGGCAAGCGACCTGCTTAGGTAATGGGACTTATTACCCATTAAGGCAGGTCAAAAACCAACTGATCGATTTGCTAGTTGCAGGCGGCATCACTTGCCTTGCAACTTACTCCTTTCATTCCCAATCAGTCGGTGATGAAACCCAACTTATCCCAATCTGTACACCTGATAGTTAATCAACTATCAGATGACTCTATTTCGTCAGCAACTCTGCAAGACAAGATCTTAAACATTCATCCAGATTGATCCCTGACTGATATGACAGGCAAATAACCTAAAAACCCCAAACATAGTTACCCCAAAATCAGGGTCAACCAATTTCCAATTCACCTCGCATTAGGGATTTATCCCTAGCGATTGCTGGTAATCTAGCCGGCTGGGAATATGGGGAAAAATCCCAACACATCCCCCCTCTTGCCTAGATTTTCAGCGAGAAAAGGACTGGGGTAGGAGAACACCACCTCGGACACTCATTCAAATACTTCATTTTCTCAAGTGGAGTATGATCACCAATACACAATGCTGCTCAAGACGACCTTCAGTATGCGGCTCTCCTCCTCTTCCTCCTCGCTACCACCTACTCAGAGCGCGGTCCCCACAATCCACTGTCATGCTGGGCATATCAATTTACTCATGATGATATTAATCCCAGGATCCAGTTTCCCCCCATTCAGGGTATATGACCCACTGTCATATTCAGGATTCTTGGTCCAACATACTCAATTTCCTGATTTTCTCCTCGTCCTTGACAGAGGACTTTTGCCATCAATGTTCATTTTATGGCCAAATTAAGAATGCGCATTTATGTTCGCTTTGTTATTTTTCTTCTCTTGGCTCATATCATTCTTAATTCTTATCTGGAGAGCTTATCCCATTAATTTTGAATTAATATCTCTAAAATTGGAGCTTAGTTGATTGTAGAGTGCATAATTTCAACTATCATATAAGTCTGACATCCCCCCTCTCATCCAGCTCATATGTCAAATTCCAAGTTGCGGTACCAACAGCTGCTCAATAGTTTGTCTAATCAAGATCTTTGGCTCTTCCAGCAGATGAGTCGGGCTGCATGACAGAACCTCTTCTACAGTCCTTTCAAAACTCATACGCCTAGTCTAGCACCAGCGGCTAGTCCTTCCATGGAATTACTGGAAATGATAACCAACCCTTCTGAAACCAGGCTAGCAATTATTTCAAATGAATCACAGCCAATCCTCCCTCTGTCTTCAATTCCAGAGTTAGATTTCGACACTCTCCTAGATTTGGCTCCTTTTGCAGATGCACCAAACATCATCGTTGATGCTCCTGAAATAATGACCTTTGCTCTTGATCACTCCTTTCTTGCTGGGTCAGACTTGCCTCCTGAATTCCTCTTCCAATTCAGTCAATATTCCAAGCCAGCTATCCTGACCACCAAACTCGCCATCGGCAACAGCATTCAGTTCAAGCTCTCCTACAAAGAATTAAGGGCCCAAGTCACTGAGGCTCTATCCATAGCGCTGAATCCTTCCAACCTTGAGAACATCCTATAATTTGGTATAATGACACTTATGCTCTTCGCTTTGCCAGCCAAGTTCAATCAAAGTTGGGCAACAAAGCTTTCAGCCTCTCCCAGCTTCCATCGCTCCTTCTGCTTCAGCTTCCAAGAAGCTCATAGTCATCATCTGCAGGATGCCATCAACTCCTTGCATGACTAGTTGTTTCCAGCGCTTCCCATCAGTATTTTCCACTGATGGCTTTAGTAAAAGTATGATTTGGCAACCCCTGTCTAGCATCTCTTGTTCGTTGCCAGCCCATATGTCTGGTGTTTGTAATGAAGCCCATCAGCAAGCACACAAGACTAATCTTACAGCTCCAGTACCATATTAGGATTAGTTGGTGTTATTCATCAACTGCCTCTTCCTGTACTGTTGCTTCCCTCCCCACTCTGAGTATTACAATTGGCTTCTTCTGACATCTCAATTTCCATTCCCTAGTCACTCACAGGAATCTGCATCCGCTCAACAAACTTGGTTTTTTGTAGGTTTAGCCCTCACTAGCGTCTGATCTCACATAGATTTTGATGGGTTATTCATTCTTACTGAGATCCATCCTCCCTCCCCAAGAGGCGACATATGCGGCATCACTTGTATCAAGGATAATCAAAAAAATATAAAAATATATAAGTTTTTTTCTATGCAGGTTTAATAATTTTTTCCAATATCTTTATCAATCTTTTATTTTTTCTTCTTCTTTTTTCCATAATACTTGACCTTGTTTTGGTTCAGTGGTCCAACTTTTTATTTTTTTACCCATATTGGATCCTAGGTATTCTTAGACATTACAGTGATCTATGGTTCAGAGGTCCTTTTTTGGACTTAACCATCTAGATTGGTTCAAAGGTCCTTTTTTGGGAATTGACAAATTGATCAGGACATAACTAACTTAATGGTTCAGCGGTCCTCTGGGAACTCTTTTTTGTTATTTTCATCAATCCATTGCTTCAAATACTTAGCATGGACTCAATTTACCACTCTTCTATCCAAGAGGTTCTCGATGGAGTAGGCGTCCATCTCTGTCTTGGTAATAATCTCAAATGGACCCAACCATAATGCATCCAGCTTGTTTCTTCTCCCAAAACTATGCGTATAACAATAGGCAACTCTTTCGCCTAATTGGTATTCTGATAAGCCTAGTTAGTTCTTATCATCCATTGATTTCTCTCATATCCTTATTTTCAAAGTCATATCAAATGCTTGCAATTTGCATTTCGATCATGATATTTATCAATAGGTTCAGGTACTGCTTGGCACTCATCCTCAAGGTTGGTTCCACCATCAAATATAAAATCAGCAGAAACGCGGCCTTCCTCCCATATAGCAATTCAAATGGCGTTTTTCCCATAGCCGTAAGATGACTGAAATTGTAGGCGAATGTCACTGAACTCAGGTACGTTTTAATGTGGAAATTCTTCCTGTGACCAGCTTCCTCAGCGTCGTGGCCAGCGTTCCATTAACTTGTTCTACCAGCCCGTTCCTCTCCAGATGGTAGTGTAAAGACATGACTCCTCAGATCCCCATTAACTCATTTAACTTTAGGATCACACGAGATGTGAAGTTTGTTCCATTGTCACTAAGCAGGACCTGCGGGTATCCATGTCAGTATAAAACTTGATCTAGGATGAACTTCGCGGTACTGGTAGCATCTACTTTCGCCAGGACCTTCATCTCGACCCATCTTGTCAGATGATCAATCGCAACTATTATGTACTTGACTCCCCCTGTGCTCATCATCAGCAGTCCCATCACATAGATGGACACCATATGCCAAGCAAATCCAGGGCGGACCAGTCATTATCCAGTTGTATTATTATGTGGCTTGTGCAACTGGCACTCCAACAACAAGCTAGATAGTCCGTGACACCATAGTTGATTGACTCCCAATAGTACTGGCGAATATGGTCAGTCATTTTTCTCAGTCCTTCATGCCCATCAACCTTATGAGTGGCTTGAACGATAGCTCTTTCCAACAGCTTTTGGGAATAGTAACTGCTTCCCGTTAATCATCTTAAAAACTTGTCCATCCATGGTCTTGGTGTTTTCCATCACTTTAAAAGCGCACCTTAGATTTCTCAGGGCTCATTCCCAATTTCACCGTCAACCATTCTCCGGAATAACTCATCCTCCTGCTGGTATACCATCTGGACCATTGGTAACTGGGATAAGCCATCTGCTTTCTGGTGAGAAGCCCCCACTTGGTGGACAGTCTCATAATTGTAAGCCTGTAGCTTTAGTGCCAATTGGGCCAGTCATCCTTCTGGTTCTTTTAAATTGTGGAGCCAACACAATGAGGAGTGGATCATCACCACTTTGAAGTGCATTCTGTGGATGTACACCCAAAATTGCTTACAGGCGTAAATGACTGCAAGGCATTCACGCTCAGTTATGGTGTAGTTCCTCTCAGGAGCTAAGAGTGTCCTGCTCAATTATACCATCGGATGTTCATCCCCAAGTTCATCTACTTGGTTCAATATGGTGCTGAACGCCATCAACGAGGTATCAGTTTTTATCATAAATTCTTGATTTAAATTTGGATATTAATTCGGAGAATCTATTAGATATTGTCATAACTCATCAAAGGATTCCTGCGCTTCTTCATTCCATACTAATTTTTTCTTTAGATCCTTCTGCAGATGGAATAACGGCTCAGAGATCTTGGCAAAATCCTAAATATATCTTCTATAGTATCTGACCATTCCATGGAACACTTAAATGTCTTGAACACTCTTTGGCACAGCCATTCGTTCTGTGGCTTTAATCTTCTGGGCTTGCGGCTGCAATTCACTAGAGCTGATCAAGAATCCCAGATATTCCAACTCTTTCTTGAAGAATTGATACTTCCTCGGCTTAATCTTCATGTTGGCTATGGACAGTCTCTTGAATACTTCTTCCAAGTGGTGTAAATGGTCAGTAAACGTCCTACTGAACACATTGATATCATCCAGTACCTTCGCTCCAACCAGGATTTGTGATTCCCAGTAAAAACAATCTGCGAAGATTGCTAAAGATTTGTCTTTATGCAATTGGATGCCATATACTCCTGTTTGTGCTTTGACATGCACATTGGGCTCCCAAATTCCTTCATAATGGCCGCTTTGGCCTCCACATATGACCAGCTGTCCCCCTCCAGATGGGGCAGCACTAGGTTCTGGCAATTGGTGTTTAGGCAATTCATCACTATCAATGTCTTTTAATGATCACCGTATCCATACATAGTCAAATCAACAGTCAGAAAAACGTTGGGGCGTTATCCTGATGGAAAGTCAGCAATTTTGGCATCGACTTAAATTCCTCTGAGGTTTCTCTAGCTGTCTCTCTAGGTTTGGCTACTCAGTTCACTTGGGGAGTGATTCCAGGCATCATCTTTGAGATAGTATCAAAAGCAGACGGCATGTTTCTAGGGGTATTTGACTTCCCAAAAATCATATGAGGCACTTCTTTCTTCAGTATTGGTTGCCGCATATGGCTCACAATCACATTTGTGAGTTTTTAGCTCCTCGACCTGTTTGATCAGTTGCGCAATATTAGCGCTGAAATTTCTCAAACAAATGTGGTCTGCTTCACGCTCTGTCTTTAGAAATACGACTTCTTGAATTAAGTCCCCTTCTTTCTTCTTAATTGATGTTACTTTTCCATGTAACTCATTCCTTAAACTTGGTACATTATTGATCCCTTCCTCCATCTTGGCGACTCTTTCTTCCTTGGCTGCTAATTCTCTATGATCCACTGAGCTTAGGGTGTTCTGATTAATGGTGGCTAACTCCATCCATAGTTTTCTTAACTTGTCTTTATACAACATCCTTCTAAGTTTTCTACTCAACTACACCCCCTGTAGTGAGCACCACTTTGTAAAATATTATGGGTTTTATTATTTTTGGCCAATATCCCCTATAAACTTATTACTTACATAGGTTTTTGTTTTTGTGCAATCATATCCGCGTTGTATAGTTGTTGATATAATTCTTTGATAATAATATGATAACTATCATCCATAGTTGAATGGAATTCTTAGATCTCAGCCCAACGCTCAGCCAGTATTTCCGCTCAAAATACTTGTGATGTTTTGAAATAGGGATTTGTTCCCTCGTACCATCTAAAACAATCTTCTCTTAGATTCCCATTGACAGTTTCTTCAGGTTGACACACAGCTGGCAGCAGTCCCCAATTTGATTTCGCTTCCTCTCTGGATCTCCACTCAGATCCTTACTCTTTTTCTTAAAGAGTCTACCGTTTATATATTTAATTAACTGAGGCAAGCGACCAGGGGATGGGCATTACCGAGTATGTGTGGAAAACAAAGATTTATAAAATTGGGCACCCCGGGGTACTCAGGTTACCCCTGTTGCCAGCGGGACTTCCAGGTATGGGGGGTTGGTGCGCTAATCTGAGGGGGTTTCCCCCGCTATGGAGCAGGTGTGAAGGAAGGGATCTGTGTGGAGGAACCAAAGTGAGAACCACGATTCTATGAGCGCCTGTTGCCTTGGCCTCATATATCTATAGAGCCAGGCTTGGAAGTGCTCCAGTAAGTGGACGTGGAACCTATTGATAACCCCCTGGATGGTTGGGACCGTGCCCCTGAACACATCTAAGGCAATGGTGTGGATTGTCCACATTGCAATGGGTATCATTAGGGAGCGGAGGGTAGATGGGAATGGTGACTCAATCTTGAGCGCGAGGAGTCTCTTTGATATAGGAAATTCCTGCTCGTTTTAGATCTTAAGCAGGCGCGCGACTTTCTGCCATATGGCTTTGGTGGGGGGCACGTTTCTAGGCGGTGATGTAGGGAACCTCCCCTCCACATACTGAGCAGGTTGCGTGGAGGGAATTGGAGTGGTCCGCCGTCCTATAGGTCCTTCTCAGACAGCGCCAGGCGTTGGCTCTTACCCTCAGCTGTAGGAGTGGGTGGTGCGTCATTCTCCACACTGTCTTCTGTATGGTTAAGTCATAGGGGATGTT
>JAKSZP010008525.1:0-47331 GCA_022478985.1 Massospora cicadina | reverse complement strand
AGGCTGCGGGCCCTTTTCCCAATTCCTTGGTGGCTGCTGACTCTTTCGCCTGGACCACGTTGATCTGATCCTTCGGCTTCTTACAGTGCATGGCAAAATGTCCTTTCCTGCCACATTGGTAGCAGACCTTTCCCTTCTTATTCAACTGTCTGAATTCTTTAGGTTTATTCCCTAGCATGGTTTGATTAGTCATCTCTTTAGCTCCTTTGTTTCCCTTCATGGGATTCAGATTGCATACCAGATTGGATTTGAAGCTTCTATTTGAGGCATCAAATGTCGCTCACAATATCTTCAAATTATCTACCATTTGTGAGGTAGTTATATCCATCCTGAAAACGGAAGACATCATGCGATGCAAATCATGATAGGGCCAGAGGGCAGCTTGCAAGGCGATTCTGGAATCAAAGTCGTTTAAAACTTTTACTCTGACAAGGATCTGCGACTCCTGGTAAAACTGATCTGTGAAGTTAGCTAAAGACTCAACTTTTTGGAACTTGATTTCCATAAATTCCTGTTTGCGCTTTGACATGCGCGTCAGACTCCTGAACTCTTTCATGATGGCCGCCTTTGCCTCAGCATATGACCAGCTGTCCCCCTCCAGATGAGATTACACTAAGCTCTGACAGTAAGTGTCTAGGCAATTCATGACCGTCAACGCCTTTTGACAATCCCCATAGCCATACATGGTCATATCAAACAGTTGGAAAATGCTGGGGGCGTTATCCTGATGGAACGTTGGCAATTTTGGCGTTGCCTTAAATTCTTCCAAGTTATCTCTGGCTGATTCTATCAGTTTGGCCACTTGGCTCACTTGTGGAGTAGTTTCTGGCATCTTCTCTGAAATAGCATTAAATGCGGGTGGCATATTTCTTGGGGATTCCTCTTCCCAAGTATCATTCAAGGACTTCCTTCTTTGACATCACTGGCCATATCAGGCTCATATGCACATCTGTGGGCTTTCAAATCCTCTATTTCTTTCATCAACTTCTCAATGTCTGCACCAAACCTTCTCAAATGAACGCGATCCACTTCACATTCTGTTTTCAGGAATAGGACCTCTCGGATGAGGTCTCCTTATTTCCTCTTTAACAAGTTTACTTTGCCAAGTAACTCATTCCCGAAGTTGGCTAAGCTTTCAACTCCTTCCTCCACCTTGGTTACTTGCTCTTCCAAGGCTGCAAACTCCCAGTGGTCCGCTGAGTTTAAGGCATTCTGATTTACTGTAGTGATCTCATTCCACAACTTGCGCATCTCTTCTTTGTATGACATTATTGATAGATTCTTCTACTCAACTACCCCTGTAGTGAGCACCAACTTGTAAAAATTTACTAGTTTTGGTTATTATTGGCAACAACCCTAGTAATCTTTTTTACTGCACAGGTTTAGTTTCCTCATGCACTTCGTCACATTGTAAAGTATCATAGATTATCATTCAATAATAGTATGATGACTATTATCTGTAGTTGAGTAGGAATTCTTAAAATTCAGCCCAACGCTCAGCCAGTATTCCTGATTAAATACTTGTGATGTCATAATCATAGGATTTGTTCCCATGTTATGTCCAACTCAATCTTTGCTGAGATTCCCTGGTGAAAGTCTCATTGGTCCAACACACAGTCAGCAGCTATCCCTGATTGTGTCTCCTTCTTCTCTAGATCCCCTCTCAGATCTTTACTCTTTTCTCTAAGAGTCTTCCAATTATTGCACACAGCAATAATATCCTTGAGAAAGAATAGCACAATGGAAGCTGATGATAGTTTACTCTTTAAACTATATACCAAATGAATAACTTAGAACTATATAACTCTGTTCTTGTAATTGCTGTTTTTTATTATAGTGAATCCTAGGGATTTTATAGTGGGGATTCGGTCATCTAACCCTCAGCTGACACCTCTTTGATAAAACGGCAGCCATTGCCATTAAATTACTCATCCTTGTCTCAGCAACAATGATCTTACCAATCCTGGCTAGGATTCTGTCATTGGACATCCACAAGACCTAAATGGAAAGAGTCAGAAAACGTTTTATAATGTTTTCCTCTCGATCCAAGTGAACCAACCATATTTGGCTAGTGACCTTCTTAGGTAATGGGACTTATTACCCATTAAGGCAGGTCACACACCAACTGATCAATTCACTAGTTGCAGGTGGTATCACTCGCCTCACAACTTACTATTCATTCCCAATCAGTTGGTGATGAAACCTGTTCAATCCCAAACAGTACACCTAATAGTTAATCACAATCAGATGCCCCTATTTTGTCGGCAAATCCACCTGATGAGATCTTGAGTAATTTTCCGGATTGATCCCTGATGGATATGACCAGGTGAATATCCCAAAATTCCCCAAATGTAGTTACTCCAAAACTTGGGCTAACCAATTTCCAATTCACTTCGCCTTAGGGAATTTTCCCCTAGCGATTCCTGGTAGTCTAGCAGGCTGGAAATATGGGCAAAAGTCCCAACAACAGCATCAATGAGCCTCTTAAAAGCAGGCGGTAGTATTTTTAAACCAAATGGCATAACCCTGAACTGGTAGATACCTTTCTGAGTGTGAAAAGCAGTCAACCACTCCTGGCCTTCTTTAATGCGGATCTGGTTGAAAGCGTTGATACAGTCAAGCTTTATGAACACCCTAGCCTTCTCCACGTACGGGCAATCTGTTGCTATAGAGGGAGCGGATGAGGGTCAGGCACTGTTACGCTGTTCAGATTGCCATAATCAACGCAGGGGCAAAGTGAGCCATCAGACTTCTCTACAAACAGGAGGGGGAGCACACAGGTGAGTATTTCTTAAAGATTTGACCCTTAAAGAGCATGTCGTCTACCCAAGCGTCCAAGGCAGCCTCCTCCCTCAGGGACAAGAGGTAGATTGGAGAGGATATCTTGATGATATCCACAGTTAACTTAAATTCAAAGTCAAACTTGGTGTGCTAAGGGAGTGGGCGGGCCTTTGCGGGATCAAACAGATCAGCATATCCACGGATGATTCTGGCAGAGTAAGTGTTGGGGTCAGGGCGTCAGTAGGTTGAATAGAGGCTAGGCCCACCTTAGGAGAGGGGCCGCACCTTCTGGGGAGCACCGTGGCGCTCTCATCTAAGCAAGGAATGGAAACCGTGACTCCACCAGGAAATTGTGCATGCATGGTAGAGTCCAGGATGTTAGTAATGATGTCAAATCGGCGCCACCAGCCAACCCTTAAAATAACAGGGTATAGGAGGTTCTTTATTGAGGAGAATCTATTAACAAAGTAACCATCACCTGCAATGAAAGGAACAGGTGTCAACGCACAATAACTTGGAATGGTTTGAGATTCGCCACCCTTCACAAATCGACCAACTCCCAGGAGTAGCTTCAGGGCCTCTGCCAACTCTTGGCGGATGAAGTTTTCAGGTGCACCAGTGTCCACCAAAGCGAGTACTTGAAAGCTCTTCCCTGAAGAAGAAAAAAATAGCCATGAACAAGAAGTAAGCAGAGGAGGGTTTATTTCCCTCAGAGCCAAGGGATGACAGGATGGCTCCAAGCCCAGAGGGCGGCATATAATGTGGAGTATCCCCTAAAAAATTTTTCTCATATGACTTCACATTAACATAAAGTTGTCTATGGGACTTTAATGTGTAGGGTAGCTTAATGCTCTATGTTCAGCGGGAGGAAGATCTTTATCACATGAGACTATACCAGTCAGAACAGCCAAGCTTTTGGTGGGGTCAGCCATGGCTATCTCTTCTTCAATCATCCTCTCATGGATCTCTACTCGTTTCTGGATGGAGTCTGCCACAAGAGGTGACTCTGGAGTGGTAGAAAGAGTTGTTCAACTAGGCCAACTGGGATGACAGGTTGGACAGAAGGCGTAGGTTCCAAATTGGCAATGGCAGTTTCATACCCTGGAGGAAGTTGATGCTCTGAATTAAATGGGTTAGACTTACTAACCCCCTTTACTTTGAGGACAAAAGTGAGGGGTACTCTGTGGAGCACAGTGGTGCAGGGCCAGTTTTGAGGGGACCCCCACCTATGATGGAGGTTTCAATCTCACCTTCCAGCGAGCTCACTGCTGGTTCTAAGTGGTACTAGGAGAGTACGGAAGTAGGGCATTCTAGAATCAGGTTGGAAGTGTCCATAATGTCCAGTGTCTCAGCTGGATATGTTACCACTGGGTTGGAAACATGTTGGTGCCTCACAGTGATGGAGTCGTCAAGTTCAAGTATCTGAAGCTCAGCGGTACAATTAGGCTTAGTGGCACAAAGGATGATAGACAACAGGGATGCAAGGATGGAGCATGTCCCAGATAAGGAGGGGGAGGGTTATCTCATATGCTAAGGACGCACCAGTGTTAACTAGGGACTTGCGGAGAAGGGCCATTTTCAACTGTTCAAAAGATTCCAACCTTGATTCTCGCTCTTGAAACAGGCGCAAGTATTGGGCTGTAGTGAGGCCTCCTTGGTACAAGTGTACAAAAAAGTTATAGTCCTCAAAGGTAGCAGGGTGATACTCACATGGCTTGACAAGGTTTCCAACGCTAGAAGAGATTCCAGGAGGGATCTATTATTCTCACCCATGGAGAGTAACCTTTGGTGAACTCCCTCTGAAATCTCATGGAGCAGCAGCTGGAGGAGGAGGAGGTCAGCTAAGTCCTTGCCTTGAGACTTCTGGTGGACCTAAGGCTGGACAATGTGTTGAAGATCTCATTTTCAAATTTGAAATCATGTGAAAAGTGGAGAGTGAGACCGGTAGTGGCAGGTACTGCACACTTTATGAGTGTCTTGAGTGAGGGGAGCCGCGCAATACCCTCAGCACACCCTTTGAGGAAGGTAACAACCAAGGCCAGAAGGGATACAAAAGTACCAGCCCAGTGGACCACTTCAATGGGTGACAACTCTGAGAGGATTGGGCTGGCTCTAGCCACCCAATAGTAGAAGAAACTCACAAAAAATCTAGGCTTTTCTCAGATAATGTCAGAGAAACTGGAGCGCAGGAGGTCGCTGGAGGGAAAGATACAGGCCAAAGGTGACACAACAAGGCCAAGTGACCCAACAAAATAAAGAGACGTCCTAAAAGATCTGTATTGTGTTTCCAAATAGATCCGTGGAACAAAACGCACACCAAACTGGCCACAAGCATCAGGGACATAAGGCCCTGAGAGCTGGGAAGAGTGGCGAAAAATCTAGGGCAAAAGGCAGTGAAATAGGAGGAGGCGGAGCCTGCAGCATAGGTGGCGGAGTGGGTGGAGGGCTCACGTGTAGCAGGAGGTGCAAACCAAAGCGGAAAACGAACTCCAGCCATCACAGATCTTCAGAGAAGTATATTATTTTTTGTTCAAGAAAAAAAATTATACAGGAAAATGGCCAAAAATTTCTAGACTTTATTAGGGTGATCAGAGTATATGACAAAAGCAAATCCTTTCTCATCTTGGGAATTAATTTATAGGGGGTTGCTTCACAAAGATTCCATTGGTTTTTTGAATCTGATATGAGCTAAAAATTCGTCATTTTTCAACAAAATCAAAAAAAATTTGAATTTGGCCAGATTTTGTAACCTCATATAAGGCGATTTTCTGGGTGGTAAGTTTGATTCCCGTCTGGGCTTTTGTTTCAAATAAGCCGTTTTCCTCATCTCTGGCTGGCAAGGCCAAATCCCATTTTTATCAATGATCTTAGATAGGTTATTGGTAATTCTTAGGTGTTCTGGTCTCTGCCCCAAGGGCTTGTTGGACTTGGCTTTTTAAGGGCGGTTAATTACAAGAAATATGTCGCTAGTTGTTACACCCTAGGGCAAAATTCATATGTTGATTCTTGTAATTGACACAATAGCACTTGTACATGGACCACCTGAAAGTGAGTACATAGTGCTATCAAGAGAGAGGCGCGCTGACGTTCCAATTATGGGTACATCATCTACTTTGATCAATGCAAGAATTTTAAAGAAGGTATTTGGTCAGCAGTATGATGAAACTCAAATTGAGTAGATCCTAGGATAATTTTGCATGTTTTTATCGCAATTTTTGTCCCTAAAATCCTCCCAATTTGAGAGTATTTTGCCACCAATAACCCTAAGAATAGGTCTCAGTTGATCAGTTCAAGGGCCAAACTGAGATGGTAAAATATCTGTTGAAATTTTGTGCTCAAATATGGCCAGGAGATGCCCTAGAGGTATAAATACCAGCGCCTGGCCTAATGACTGATTTTCAAATAAATACCTTCTAATAAAAGATATTTTATTTCATCTCTTTCCTGGTTTTCTCATCTGAATATTTTCTTTGGAAAAGTATCAACAAGCCGTAAAGTACAGAATCCACATCTTGTATCTATCTCTGCCTCAGAAGTAGTTCTCAATTATGAAGAAAATATTAAGCCCAAAATTGACCAGAAGAGTTGGGGCTATTTCAATATGCCTAGTCAGTTTCTGAGCTGTCAGAGTACCATAAGACACTGGCAAAATCAAAGATAAATCATAGGAACATCGTCCCAATTAAACGTGCAGGAATATAATTATCAAGTGAGCGATCCTTAGAATTTTACAATTTGTGCAATGTGCCTGCATTGTTCCAACGAGCAATAGATCATCCCTTAAAGAATAATAAGCTAAGTTTTGTGATTGTTTATCTTTACATCACAGTTTTTTTAGAACTTTCAATGAGCATATTACTCATCTAAAGGAAGTTTTTCAACGCCTTTGTGCATCTAACACTAAGTTAAAGCTAGTAAAGTGCACTTTCTTTATAAAGTAAATTAGATTCACTTGGACACGCTATTTCACAAGAGGGAATTCAACCTTTTCAAGATAAGATGGAAGCAATATCAAAGATGCCTCCACCTCAAAACCTGTGAGATATCCATGTCATCTGGTTATGATGGGTATTACCATCAATTTATCCCCAAGTTCGTTCAGCTGGTGAGCCCCTCATTTACTATTGGCAAAAAACACTCTTTCTATTAGGATGCTGGACAAAAAGCTGCGTTTGAGACACTAAAGAAGTTGATCCAAACTCTTTTATTAAGCTACCCTGACTATGGTAACCCTTTAATTTTGCCTACTGATGACTCTGATTATACCGTTGGAGCCATCCTGGCCCAATTGTATGTAACCAGTGTGGATCACCCATGTCATATTTTAGCAAGATGCTTTCAAAATTTGAACGCAACTATAGCGTCATGGAGGAGGAGTGCCAATATGCCTTACTCGCTGTGAAATACTACCACCCCTTTTTGTATGGAACAACCTTCACCATGGTTATCAACCAAGCCTCCTTGAAGCGGGTACAAAATATGAAGGATCCTATGGGACGGCTGGCTTGTTGGGCCTTTTAGCTCCAACACTTTGGTATGAAGATCAAACACTAGGCTGGAACCCACCATATTAATGTCAATGAGTTGACTCAGAAACCTGTTCTCCATTTTAGATAATAAAAAAAAAGCAGAGAGGTTGCATGACCTTCTTATGACCCCCAACACCTGGAGCAATGAAGATGACCTGTTAAGAAAATGTTAGTAAGACACTCCCATAACGTCAAGGTGGAGTGGGGAAGTTATACAAAAAAGTAGGAGAAAACCGGCTGCCATATCTTTGACCCTCATAATGAGTCCCTGCCATCATGGAGGCCCAATCTATCTTTGGGCATGGTGGAGTGAGAAAACCTTTTGAGTGGATTAAAGATTAATATTACTGGGAGGTGTACTGGTCAGAAACATCCCAGTTTCTGATCGCCATCTTACCTTATGTTTGATACAATTAATGCTGAATGTTCAGCGTGAGCTGGTCTCTTGAGGTAGGTGTTAGTGCCTCATGCAACTAACCCACTAAACCTCAGAATTAGGTAAATTCAAAGGGAGACAAAGAAAAAAATAAGTAAGTGAGGTTGCAGACCCTAAAATTAACCCTATTTTTATTATTTAATAAAGAGTTGAGGACAAGAAGGATCCCAATAATTTGATTCTACAAACACAACAAGGAAAAATATAGAGTAATTGGAGGAGTGAGACCCCAAAACCCAAGTTTTTGTTAATGTGACAAAAACTTGTTGTGTCACAGATCATCAGGTAAGATAAGGTAAGGGTGGCCCCAAGGCCACCAGAGAAACCCATGCGAGGGTGGAAATCAAGAGAGAGAATTCCTAATGAAGTTTGGAATTTTGCGGGCTCAACCTTAAAAGTCGCCCTTTAGGACCTCTCCCAAACCTGAAAAACACCAAAAATCTTTTTAAAAAATTAATTGACTCAGGATTTGAAAAAATCTGAACCTGAGCTGAAATGCAATGATCAGTCATAACTGACCGTTACAGGAGGGAATTCTGGAATCTATTGTCAATGTCCTGGATGCCTACTTAACCTGCAAAACCAATCCAGTCTCCAGACTAAATATCATTATCACCCCACTACCTCTCAGCAACTCTTCCACACAATAAGATAAATGTGGTTGGTCCTTTATCCCAGACTACCAGTGGGAATTTCTAAATACTAGTAGGTATTGATCACTATAAAAATAGACTAAATCAGTGGCTCTCCAAGCCCTTAACTGCTAAAGCTACCGCCATCTTCCTTTATCAGTATACTATCACCCACCATGGTTGCTCCAAGTTCTCCTCTGCAACCGTGGGAAGAATTTTACTCCAGAATGGTCAAGATCTTAGATACCTCCATTAAAGCACAACTCATATAATCACCCTTCAACCCTTCAAAAAACGGTTCTGTAGAATGAGTAAATAGAACTTTGGTATCCATATTATTAAAAATAGCTATCCCTGACCCTCACTGCTTGGATAAGTTCATGCCCAGTGCTCTTATGGCCTACCAGATTAGTTATCACTAGATCCTCAAAATGTCTCAATTTCACGTTATATATAGTCAAGGACCTGGGGTGCTTGCTCTCCTAGCTAAACATGTTTTCTGGTAGGATGGATGATCCTGACAAGGCCATGAAAGATTGCCCAAACATTATCCAATTATAATCTGATATTATGACTAATTTAATTAAACTGTCAATAAAGAGGGATAAGCAGCTAATGAGCTCATACCACCTCTACCCTCTTTTTAAATCTAGGACTTGGTTTTGTATTATCATAATTGTATCACCCTCAGAAGTGAAAAAACTCAGGTTCATATGGGAAGGACATTTCATTATCATTTATTGGGTTTTGAATATTCTATTAAATTGCTTACTTCTGGAGTTACTATTAACTGAGTAAATAAATAGTTTCTACAACTCTATTCACCCCCACATTCTTGAAGGGGAATGTCAGATAATTAGAGGTATGACTAGCTAGTAATAATGCTCCAGTTCAGAATTGTTTATTTATTACTATACATTCCATATCTTATTTTTTATGGAATTGTATCAACTGAAGTATTTATTTTACTCCTCATATTATGCCATATAGCTCATATCAAGATGAGGGGTTGCTTTAAACCTTTAGTGAAAAAGGTGAAATGACCTAAAAGTCTGCCCCTATGCCAGCTTGAATTATGTATAACTTCCTAAGGAAAAACAACCCCCTTGTATAGTCCTTAAGGGGTTTTAGGGGAGTGAAAGTATTTTACCGACTAATCATCATCTAAGAACTATGGTAATCAGGTAAACTGAAATTATATTTAAGATGGCTTGTCGGATGGATTACATTAAGATGCTACCCCATGATTAAATCATCTCAGCTATCAACTAAACATATAAAATCAAGTATTTCCAAGGTGAAAAGCTTTATTGAAAACGCCGATAGGCTAAAGTGCCATTTACATAAATTAAGATACCCTCTGCCTAATCTGATTTTTTTGAATATTACTATTAGCCTCAAATTAGCATAAATATTAGGAGGCGTTAATATAGTAAGGGTTCTCTTTCTTATACCTAGTTTTTATTAGTAAAAATATTTAAAAACTAAACCCACTTGTGTTTTCTAAGTCCCCTATTAAAATTTTTAACAGTTAAGGGCTTAAATACTCCTAAGTTTGCTTCATTGTTGAATTTTGTGCCCAAGCATCAGCGAGAACCTAATGTTCCAGGATTCAACAAACGACATGATGTCCAAAAATGAAAGCTATTTAGCTAAACTGTGGTTGAAAGTATTAGTTAAGGATTTAGGATTTAATCTGTGACGTAAAAGGCTAATCACTAAAACTCAAATATGCAATATCTTTAGGCTATTTTATATTCATAGCTATAGAAACCAAAATGTAATTCTTACTAATAATAAAGTTTAAGATTATAGGCTCTTTACTTAACTCTTAGAGCATCTGATAGTATAAACTTGTTTCTAATTTAACAGATAGTATCTAAACTATAATCTAAAATATACTTGTGTATCTTATTTTTTCCATGTACAAGTTTTAATGAAGAGAAAATGAACTATAGAAATTTTAAAGTTCTCAATAAAATATGCAGCAGTTTTTTAGGGCGGAAAATTTTTAGAATCTCAGGTAATTATAAAATATTTACTTAATATTGTAATTTCATAAACAATTTAGAAAATGTGATATGGCGTAGATAGCTACGATAGGTTGTACTATACCAAGCTTCACATTCCTTATTATCTCTATTCAAATTAGTGATGATTAAATTTTCAAATGGTCATCAAACGTTTATCTAATTACCTCGTATAAAATTTGTAGCATACTTTCTCTAATTGGCTCAGGATGATATCTGCAACTTGCAATCTGCTATATTAACCCTTTCACTGGTTTTCAAAAAAAATCATCCGTTTTTTGGTCTTAAATCTGGCACGAATTTCTTAGCCGATGTTCACTCTTTTTAAGCTCATTTTGGTCCTTGTCGTAATACGAATATTCGATAACTTTAAAAAAATCTATTAAATTGTATTTTAATTGGACGCATATATACGTTTTTATTTTTCATATCCCTCGATTTTTGGACGCATATAAGCGTTTTTAGATTTACATCACCCCCTATTTTTTGGACGCATATGTGCCGAATCATTGAAAGGGTTAAACACTATAGAATTTGGTAGATTTAGTCATTTCTTCCTTATAGGTCAATCATCAATTGTAGCCATTAGAAGTTATTGATTCTGATTACAATACGTTATAGCCTTTTCAACATGCATTTAGGATGTGGTCACTGGATTATCGTATAACTTATGATGAAGCAGTTCTAGGGTTAGCATAGCTGATTTGGAAGTAAACAGTTTATACTTATCTTTGGCAGATAGTTGACCAAGGTTGTGTTTCTAGATAAGCAAATTAGTAGTGATGACCATATCACTACTGTTGATAATTTTATATTAACCATTAGTAATATTCTAGTCATTACTTAAAGAGCAGATTAAATCTCTTCTGCGCTGGAGTTGTCTAAAAAGGGTACTATAATTTTTTATTATCTAAATCTTTCTAAAATCATATCACAATAAGGTGGTGTAGAAAAAGTATGAATCAAAATCAGATTTAAATAGTAGTTCTGGTTTATTGAAAAATTATTATATATGGATAAATACTTGGATGAGAGGATATATACCTAAATTCCCTTTTATAGCTTGAAGTGAGATTGCCATTGTCTATTGGTTAACTTAAAGGCAGAACTTATAATACAATCGAAAATGATAAACATGTGGCTTATGCTAAAGGTGGTAAAATTAATTGGCTAATACCATATATAGACTCTTTGTTCTGTTCACATTTTGTTATACAGTTATAATCTAAACCGAGGAATCTTTTGATTATCAAAGCTTATCTCACCTTTTGTATCAGCATGCCTTTTTTAGCACTAGTGGTGCCCAACCCAAAAGCTTGTATCAACATGCCTTTTTTTTAGTACTAGATGGTCCCAACCCTCAACATGCCTTTATATCCCTAAATCAGATTGGACAAAAGATGTCCTTGGTACAAACACAGTCTTATGTGTTAAGTGGCTTACAAAAGTAATTATAATAAGCCAAGTATAAAATTTACATCTAGTTTTATTGTATAGTAAAGTACGAAAATTTTTAGTTTGATGTCTGTTTATCCAAAGATTTCCCTCGTTTTATGTGATAAGCTATATCACAAACCAATTTTTATAAAGTTATGTACGAGAACGAAGTGTGATTGGATTTTTTGGATTCTTTTTTTGAAAATGAAGTTGTTATATTCCCATACAACGGTCTAGTATAGGTTTATGAATTAACCGATTTACCCAGCGCTGGCCGAGTTCATACTTTATTGAATCCATAACCCATCCTGTTACGTCATAATTTATTAAACCCATAATCCATCATATTATGACATGAGGCTAAGAGGTCAAATTTAATTGAGCTCAGTATGATCTGTGCCACATTATAAGTGTTCTGTACCTAAATTTACAGGATGACTAAACTGTTCTCCACTAGCTTTAAAAGCTCCTTCAGTTACATTTTCTAGTTTAGAATTGTAAATATTTCAACTGGCGCATAGCTAAGCTGAATGGACATATTTCTAAGGTGCTTATGTTAAATTTCGTGATAAGTACGCTGCGTGCTTTAGATTATGCGCATGCATATATTGAAGAAATGAGCCCTAAACTACAGACTACCGGGTTAGTAATTACAAGGTACCAAAATTGGTCCTTTTTATTAAACTGTATAGCAAAGTATCATTCTGCGATTATTCGAGTGGCCACAATAGCATATTTATGCCAAAGCATATGTAAGTGACAAATACTTTGTTAATTGTTGAAGACATCCTCGTTGTCTGATTAGGCCCGCAAATGACTGGGGATTATTTCAGAAAGATTCCGTCTACTTTGATCCTATTAAGCAAGCGTGTTACGCTCAAAAGGTTAACCGATGGGCATACTGTACAGGTTTTTCTTCAATAAAAGGTTGTATTGAAGAGTGCATTGAAAACCGCCAAATTCCTCTCGAAGATACCCCCGTTATAAATGTCAAAGGTTTCTATACCCACCAGCAATTTTATTTCTGCCTGCCGATTCGAGACTTCTCTTGCCATATAAAGCGTTATAGGATGAAACTTCAATGTATCTGAAATTCAAGTACCAAAACCAACGTCACAACCTTAAAAATGAGCTATATAGAAACATAGTTCTTTCTAACCCCTCTTATAATATAATTTAATCAAAGGAATGATGTTCCTAAATGTGCATGTTAAACGCCCCTCGAAAAGGGTTACGATAAAATCCTTCAAAGCTTTAGAGATCGCGTTCCTTTTTATTTCCAACCGAAATTTCTTTCAACCAATGGCAACTATTTTTGCCAAAGTTCCAGCCACCATAACTTAATGCTATTCCACTACTAAGACAGTTTTCTAAGGCCATGATTTGCAGCCTCAAAACTTTACCTTGCAAGGGCCAAGTGAGAAAATAAATTAATCACAGAGTTATGAGATAAAATCTTGAATTTAGTTTAGAATTGCTTATTGTTGGGATTTTTGCCCATATTCCCAGCCTGCTAGATTACCTGGTGTTGCTAAGGGAAAATTCCCTAAATTGAAGTGAATCAGAAATTGGTTGGTCCAAATTTCAGAGGAACTACATTTGGGGGATTTTGGGATATTCATCTGGTTGTATCTGTTGGGGATTGATCTAGATGAATACCTAATATCTTATTGGGTGGAGCAGCCAATGAAATAGGGGTATCTGATAGTAATTAACTATCAGGTGTCCTGATTAGTATCAGTCAGGTTTCATCACCAACTGATTGGGAATGTATGATGAGTTGTGAGGTGAGTGATGCTGCCTGCAACTAGCAAATCAATTGGTTGGTGAAGTGATCTGCTATAATAGGTAAAAAGTCTCATTACCTAAGCAGGTCACTAGCCAATTATGGTTGGTTCACTTGGATCAAGAGGAAAATATTAGGTACATGTTTCCAACTCTTTCTGTTTGAGGTCTCAAGGATATCCAATATTGGAATCCTAGCCAGGATAGGAAAGACCATTGCTGCTGAGACAAGGAAGGGTGTTTCAATAGCAACAGATGCTGTTTCATCAAAGAGGTGTCAACCGAGGGTTATATGGCTGAATCCCCTATAAATTCCCTAGGATTCACTATAATAAAAAACATATATTAATACTTACATATATATACAGATACATATTAATACATAAGAATATTTATTATTTTATTATAGATTTGGTAATAGTTAGACTATCAGCATCTAGCGTAAAGATTCCATCTCAAGGATATTATTGCAGAAGGTGATAATTAGTAGACTCTTAGAAGAAGAGTAGAGATCCAAGTGGGGATATAGAGATGAAGGGAGCCACAACTAAGGGATGGCTGCCAGCTGTGTGTTCTCTCTCTCTCTCTCTCTCTCTCTCTCTCTCTCTCTCTCTCTCTCTCTCTCTCTCTCTCTCTCTCTCTCTCTCTCTCTCTCTCTCTCTCTCTCTCTCTCTCTCTCTCTCTCTCTCTCTCTCTCTCTCTCTCTCTCTCTCTCTCTCTCTCTCTCTCTCTCTCTCTCTCTCTCTCTCTCTCTCTCTCTCTCTCTCTCTCTCTCTCTCTCTCTCTCTCTCTCTCTCTCTCTCTCTCTCTCTCTCTCTCTCTCTCTCTCTCTCTCTCTCTCTGGGCCTAAGGAGACTGCCATCAAAGGATCTTGACAAAGATTGGGTGGACAGTAATATAGGGAACAGATCCCTATGAGTATGACTATTGAGTATTTAATCAGAAATACCAGCTGAAGCATTGGGCCTGAAAATAGTTCTAACTCAACTACAGATAATAGTCTCCATACTATTATTATATTATATACTTACAACATGAGGTGCACAAGGAAACCAAACCTGTGCAGTAAAAAGGTTACTGGGTTGATAATCAATAATCAACTCTTTAGTAAATTTTTACAAGTTGGTGCTCACTATAGAGGTAGTTAAGTAGAAGAATCTATCAATAATATCATACAAAGAAGAGATATGCAAGTTGTGGACTGAGATTGCTATAGTAAATCAGAATACCTTAAACTCAGCGGACCACTGGGAGTTTGCGGCCTTGGAAGAGCAAGTAACCAAGGTGGAGGAAGGAGTTAAAGATGTAGCCAACTTTGGGAATGAGTTAATTGGCAAAGATAAACTTGTTAAAGAGGAAATAAGGAGACCTCATTTGAGAGGTCCTATTCCTGAAAACAAAATGTGAAGTGGATTGCGTTCATTTGAGAAAGTTTGGTGCAGACATTGAGAAGTTGATGAAAAAAATAGAGGATTTGAAAGCCCACAGATGTGCATATAAGCCTGATATGGCCAGTGATGCCAAAGAAGGAAGTCCTTGAATGATACTTGGAAAGAGGAATACCCCAAGAAATATGCCACCTGCATTTAATACTATTTTGGAGAAGATGCCAGAAGTCACTCCACAAGTGAGCCAAGTAGCTGAACCAAGAGAATTGGTCCAAAATGACTCGGAGGAATTCAGAGCAACACCTAAATTGCCCACTTTTTACTGGGATAACGCCCCAGCGTTTTTCTGACTATTCAATATGACCATGAACAGATACGGGGATCATCAGAAGGCATTGACAGTCATGAACTGTTTGGACACAGACTGTCAGAACCTAGTGTTACCCCACTTGGAGGGGGACAGCTGGTCCTATGCCAAGGCTAAAGCAGCCATAATGAAGGATTTTGGGAGTCCAACCTGTATGTCAAAACGCAAGCAAGAATTTAAGGAAATACAATTCTGTAAAGATGAGTCTCTTGCAAGCTTTGCAGATCAATTTTACCAGGAGTCACAGATCCTGGCTGGAGCAAAGGTGTTAGATGACTATGATATAAGAATCTCTTTGCAAGTGGTCCTTTGGCCCTATTGTGATTTTCATCAAATGATGTCTACTGTATTCATGACTGAAATAACTACCTCGCAAATGGTAGATAACCTGAAGATTCTGGGAGTGACGTTCGATGCTCTGAATAGAAGCTTCAAGTCCAATCTGGTCCAAAGTCCAAATCCCATGAGGGGAGGTGAAGGAGCAAAGGAGACTTTTAGCCAAACTGTGCCAGGAAATAAACCCAAGGATTTCAAATGGTTAAATAAGAAAGAAAAGGTCTTCTTCAAGTGTGGCGGGAAAGGGCATTTCGCCACTCACTGCAAAAAGCCAAAGGATCAATTTAACGTGGTCCAGGCGAAAGAGTCAGCAGCCACCAAGGAATTGGGAAAAGGGCCCGCAGCCTAGATGGGGAACAGTCTAGAGCGGCGGAGAAACCTGTTCCTCCTGATATCATGAATAAGAGATAGATATTAGTGATCTGTTTGTGGATGACGAGCAGGATCAGCTATATCAAGTGGTCAACATGGACATAAACGCTGTGACCAGAGCTGGGGCAAAGAAGATCAACCCCAAGATAGTTCAGGAGGTTGCCCGGCTGTACACCTGACAACTGGCGGAGAAGATTTGGACTTCTGAGAATCCTGATGAGTTAACTGATGTTTGCTTAGATGAGGCCAATCTGTCAATTCCCCTTGGCGCAATTAAGAAATTGTTTTCTGAATTATCAGCGCAGATCATTTGTACCCTAGATTCAGCTAATAACGCCGCAATTCACTCAGTAAATACTCTATTACAATACTCTGAGTGTATGTATATAGATATCCAGGTAAATTGAGTGAGGGTGTGGGTAATAGTCAACACCAGAGCGCCCATCAATATTATGTCAACCAAGATGGTGAAGAAGATGAAGATCTCTCCAGACTTGGAACACAAGAAAGAATATGGAACAGCTGGGCCAAACACCACCATTTCCTGTGGAGCGTATAGTGCACTGCCACTACAATTTGGGTCATTGGTGGTATCC
This sequence comes from Massospora cicadina, assembly GCA_022478985.1. NCBI lineage: Eukaryota > Fungi > Entomophthoromycota > Entomophthoromycetes > Entomophthorales > Entomophthoraceae > Massospora > Massospora cicadina. Next base: position 30,642 of record JAKSZP010008525.1, on the reverse strand, counting down.
GCGCCAGCTATAGTTTTGGTGAACCAAAACTACAATATCCTGATTGGAATGGAGTTTCTGCAGAAATAAGGAGTTAAATGTAACTTTGAGGATAATATGTTGACCATCCTGGGTCAGACGTTACCATTGGTATATCAGAAGAATGGTGAAGTTCCATTGAACTGGAGAAATAACTTAATTATTCTGATATACAATGATGACATTGTATCGATTCAATACCAATTAATTGGTAGAAAGCGATGAAAGATGGTGGCGGAAATCCTAGAAAACTGGGGAATTCCCTTATGGATCAAGAAGGAGAAAACCATACCGGCTGGATTGCAGATGATAGTCAATATATGGTTGACTTTAGAGATTCCAGGGCTGCTATATGGAGAAGTCAGAAGCCCCTGGAAGAAGTCCAGAGTGGAGCCATGGGTGGCTCCCAGGATAATTATGCCAGGCCATAGAGAAATACAAGTTCTCTTGGCAAATTTAAGCAAAAACCAATGAAGATCAAGATGAATCAAATCATTGCATTTATTCATTTAATCCCAATGGCAGAATTGAGATGATTCCATGATTTTGGGTCTCTCAAGGAAATGGGATTACTGGCTGGAGTGGCCAAAATCATCAACCTATTAGTTGATTGAGAGCAGCTTGCAGATCTTCCAGAAGGGCAGAAGGAGGTGCTCAAATTATTTGGAAGATATTGGAAAGTATTCGCTCAGGATGACCATGATTTGGGATGCGCACAAGGCGTAATTCACAAGGTCAACACCAGGGTAAGTCTACCAATAAGGATGAGACCAATCCAAAGATCAAAAGCTGCCAAAGCAGTAGTGGAAGATGAGATCAGCAAACTAGTAAATCATGGGCTTCTAATTCCATCGTCAAGTTTCTGGGCAAGCCCAATTTTGATCATAAAGAAAAAGATGGATCAAATTGGGTAGTGATTGCTTATCAGAGGCTGAATAAAATTATGAAGAAGAATTCATATCCTCTACTGAGGATCAACAATGCACTGGATCGATTAGGAGAAGTGAAGTATTTCTCTGCAATGGACCTAATCTTGGGATACTGGCAGATTGACTTGCCAGAAGAAGACCAAGAAAAATGTGTGATTTTTACCGCAAAGGGGTTATACCAGCTGACTAGGATGCCCCAGGGTCTTTGTAATGTGCCCGCGACGTTTCAGAGGGCCATGGACGCAATATTGAGCGACCTGAAGTTGTCATGCATCCAGGTATATCTGGACAATATCAATTTGTTCAGTAAAACGTTTACTGATCACCTTCAGCACTTGGAGGAAGTTTTTAAGATACTGTCCACGGCTAACCTGGAGATCAAGCCACGGAAGTGCCACTTCTTCAAGAAGGAGCTCGAATACCTGGGATTTGTAATTAATGCAAACAGATTGCAGCTGCAACCCCAGAAGATAGTAGCTATTGAGCAGATGGCTGTGCCGAGAGTGTCCAAGATATCCAAGTATTTCTTGGGATGGTCAGATACTATATAAGATTTATTTGGGACTTCTCCCAAATAGCTGAGCCTTTGTTTCATTTATTAAAGGATCCAAAAAAAGGATTTGTATGGAATGAAGAGGCCCAGGACTCCTCCATGAATTATGCCAGTACCTGATAAATTCACCAATTCTGAAATATTCAAATTTTGATTGGGAGTTTATCATTCAAACTGATGCTTCATTGATGGCGATTGGCGCCATACTGAGCCAAGTATATGAACTTGGGGACAAACATCTGGTAGCATATGTGAGCCGGACACTCTCAGCCGCTGAGAGTAATTACACCATAACTGAGCATGAATGCCTTACAGTCATTTACGCCTGTAAACAGTTTCAGGTGTATGTCCACGGAATGCACTTTAAGTGGTGATGGACCACTCTTTGCTGTGTTGGCTGCACAATTTATGGGAACCTGAAGGATGACTGGCCCAATGGGCACTTGAGCTTTAGGCTTATGATTATGAGATAGTTTACCAAGTGGGGGCTTCTCACCAGAATGTGGATGGCTTATCACGGTTACCAATGGTCCAGTTGGTATATCCGCAGGCGGATGAGCTATTCCAGAGAATAGTTGAAGGAAGAATTGAGGATAAGCCTTGAGAAATCCAAGGTGCGCTTCGAAAAGTGATGGAAAGCACTGAGATCATGGATGGACAAGTATTTAAGATGATCAACGGGAAGTGGTTATTATTCTGAAGCCATTAAAAAGAGCAGCTATAGTGCAAGCAGCTCACAAGGTTGTTGGGCATGGAGGTCTGAGAAAAATGACTGATCATATTAGCCAGTATTATTACTGGAAATCAATTAACTACAATGTTGCAGATTATCTGGATTGTTGCGTGGAATGCCAATTGCATAAACCAAACAAGAATACAACTGGATACTGACTGGTCTGACCTGGATTTGCATGACACATGGTGTCCATTGATGTGATGGGACCGCTGGCGATGAGCACAGGAGGAGTGAAGTATATCATAGTAGCCATCGATCATCAGATGAAATGGGTCAAAATGAAAAGTCTAACTAGAGTTGACGCTATCAGTACTGCAAGATTCATCCTGGATTGAGAAGTATACTGGCATGGATGTCCACAAGTTATAATGAGTGATAATGGGACCAACTTTATGTCTCATGTGATCCCAAGGCTAAACAAAATAATGGGGATCTGGGGAGTCATGTCAAAACCATACCAACTGGAGACGAATGGACTGGTAGAACGGGTCAATGGGACGCTGGCCATGACGCTGAGGAAGCTAGTCGCAGGAGGAACTTCCGCGTGGGGAACGTACCTGAGTTTGGTGACATTCACCTACAATACTAGTCATCATATGGCAACGGGAAAGATGCTATTTGAATTACTTTATGGGAGGAAGGCCGCGTTGCTGCCAGTATTATATTCTGTAGTAGAACCTACGTTGGGGATGAGTACTGAACAATACTTAAACTGACTGACAAGTATCCTGATCGATATGCAATCATAAGCATTTGATACTACCTTAAAGAAAAAGATACAAGCGAATTCAACAGATGATAAGAACCGACTGCCATTGGAAGAATATCAAAATAGGAGAAAGAGTCACCTATTGCAATACGCATGGTTTCAGATGAAGAAACAAATTGGATGCATTATGGTCAGGTCCATTCAAAGTAATTGCCAAGGCGGCGACCAATGCTTACACCATCAAGAATCTCTTGAATGGAAGAGTAGTAAATTGAGTACATGCTAAGTATCTAAAGCTTTGAATCAAAGAAAAAATAAAAAAAGAGTTCCCAAAGGACCGATGAACCATTAAGTTGGTCATGTCCTGATGATTAGGTCAAGTCCAAAAAAGGACCTCTGAACCAATCTAGATGGTTAAGTCTAAAAAAGGACCTCTGAACCATAGAAAACTGGTAGGTTTAAGTGCCCAGGATCCAGTTTGGGGGAAAAGATGGACCTCTGAACCACAACAAGGTCAAGTCCCATAGAAAAAAAGAAAAGGAAATTAAAAAATCAATAAAAAGATATTGGGAAAAAAGAAGAAGATTTTTAAGTGCATAGAAAAAAAGCTGATATATTTTTATAAAATTTTTATTTTTATTAGTTGTCCTCAGTGCGTGGATGATTCCGCCTATGTCACCTCTTGGGGGAGGGAGGATGGATTGTGGTAGGAAGAAATAGCCCGTCAAAATTGATATGTAATTGGACACTTGAAAGGGCGAGACCTACACAAAACCACATTTGTTGAGCTGATGCCGAGCCCTAAGAGAATGTGACTAGGGGAAGGGAAATGGATATGTTGGAAGAAGTCAATCATGAAACCCCAGAGTGGGGAGGAAAACAGCAATAAAGGAAGGAGCAATTGGCAAATAACCCTGAGTAATCTGATAAGGCACTGGCACCGGAAGATTTGTCTTAAGTGCCTGCCAACGGGCCTCATCAAGAACACCAGACATGTGAGCCAGCAGCGAAAAAGGAATACTCAAGGGGGGTTGTTGAATCATGCCCCCGATTAATGCCATCAATGGAAGATAGCAATGAGAAGCTCCAGAGAAGAGGTAATCATGTAAAGAGCAGATTGCATCTTATAAAAGATGACTACAGGCTTCATGTAAGCTGAAGCTGAACAACTGATGGAAATCAGGTGATGCTGGAAGCTTCATCTACCAACTTTGAAGAACTTGGCTGGCAAAGTGGAGAGCATAAGTGGTAGTATCCTGATCCAGAAGGTTGTCCAGATCTGAGGGATTCAGCACTAATGACAACACCTCAGTGACTTGTGCCCAAAGTTCAGCATAGGGAGCTCAGAATGTATGCTGTTCCCAATTAAAAGCTTAGAAACCAGCACCGCAGGTTGGTAAAATTGTCTGAGTCAGAAGAGGAACTCAGGGAGCAAATCTGACCTGGCCAAGAACAAATGATCTAAAGTGACTGGCATAACCTCCGGAGCATCATTGATGATGTTTGGAGCTTCAGTGAAAGGAGCTGAACCCATAAGGGTTTCAAAGTCCAACTCGGGAATCAACTGCAAGGGAAGAGTTGGCTGAGAGTAATTTGAAATGATGGCACGCCTGGTTTTGGAAGGATTGGATACTGTTTCTGGTAATTTGATGAAAGTACTATCCCCTTGCACTAGACTAGGCGTATGAGTCCTGGAAGGACCATAGAAGAGGTTCCGCTGAGCATACTGACTCATCCGCTGGAAGAGGTGGAGGTCCAAATATAACAGACTGTTCAGAAGTTGCTGATAATGGGATTTTGAGTTTGACATATGAGCAGGACTAGAGGGGGATGTTAGACTTATATAGAAGTTGACATTATGCACTCTATAATCCATTAGGCTCCAATTTTGGGAAATTAATTTCATAAAAATAATGAAATAAGCTTTCTGAGGGAAGGATTAAGAATGACTTACAGCCAAGAAAATATGAGCAAAATAACGAGGGCAAATAAAAATAAGTATTATTAATCAGCTGTGAAATGAACATCGATGGCAAGAGTCTCCTGTCTAGGATGAGGAGAGAATCAGGAATTCAAGGACGCCGGACCAAGAATCCTGAATATGACAGCAGGTCATATACCCTGATGGGGGAAAACTGGGTCCCAGGAAAAATATCGTCATGAGTAAATTGATAAGCTCAGCATGACAAGAGGTTGTGGGGACCGCGCTCTGAGTAGGTGGTAGCGAGGAGGAAAAGGAGGAATGCCATATGCTGAAGGTCATCCCAAGCAGCGTTGAGTATTGATGAGTGTACTCCGCTTGAACCAATGAAGTGTTTGACCAGGTGTCTGAAGCAGTGTTTCCATGCCCCAGTCCTTTTCTCGCTGGAAATCTAGGCAAGAGGGGGGATGTGTTGGGATTTTTGCCCATACTCCCAGCCTGCTAGATTACCAGGTGTCGCTAAGGGAAAATTCCCTAAAGCAAAGTGAATCAGAAATCAGTTGGCCCAAAATTTGGAGGAACTATGTTTGGGGGATTTTGGGATATTCATCTGGTTGTATCTGTTGGAGATTGATCTGGATGAATACCTAATATCTCATTGGGTGGAGTAGCCAATGAAATAGGGGCATCTGATAGTGACTAACTATCAGGTGTCCCAATTGGGATCAGTTAGGTTTCATCACCAACTGATTGGGAATGTATGATGAGTTGCAAGGCGAGTGATGCTGCCTGCAACTAGCAAATCAATCGGTTGGTGAAATGACCTGCCATAATGGGTAAAAAGTCCCATTACCTAAGCAGGTCGCTAGCCAATTATGGTTGGTTCATTTGGATTGAGAGGAAAATGTTAGAGACATGTTTCTGACTCTTTCCATTTGAGGTCTTTAGGATGTCCAACGTCAGAATCCTAGCCATGATGGGGAAGACCATTGCTGCTGAGATGAGGAAGGGTGATTCAATGGCAACGGCTGCCATTTCATCAAAGAGGTGTCAACTGAGGTTTAGATGGCAAAATCCCCTATAATTCCCTAAGATTCACTATAATAAAAAACACACATTAACACTTACACATATATACAGATACATATTAATACATTAGAATATTTATTAGGTTTATTGTAGATTTGGTAATAGTTAGACTATCAGCATCTAGCGTAAAGATTCCATCTCAAGGATATTATTGCAGAAGGTGATAATTAGTAGACTCTTAGAAGAAGAGTAGAGATCCAAGTGGGGATATAGAGATGAAGGGAGCCACAACTAAGGGATGGCTGCCAGCTGTGTGTTGGGCCTAAGGAGACTGCCATCAAAGGATCTTGACAAAGATTGGGTGGACAGTAATATAGGGAACAGATCCCTATGAGTATGACTATTGAGTATTTAATCAGAAATACTGGCTGAAGCGTTGGGCCTGAAAATAGTTCTAACTCAACTACAGATAATAGTCTCCATACTATTATCAGATTATATATTCTTACAATGCGAGGTGCACAAGGAAACCAAACCTGTGCAGTAAAAAGGTTACTGGGTTGACAACTGATAATCAACTCTTTAGTAAATTTTTACACTTGTTAATGTATGCCTGATGATTTTTACAAACAATTATAATTTTAACAAAATTTTGAGTAAAATGTTAACGTTTTAAAAAATGTTTTTGTAAAATTTACAATTTTCACAATTTTTTATAAGATTATTGTAGTCATTGGAGATACATACGTTTGCCAAATTTTAAAGCTCTAGCTAGTCTGGAATATAACTTAAAACTTTTAAGATCAACCAAATACCAAACTGCTCAGTCATAACAATATACTAACTACCATCAAAAACATAAGATTCTCACTTGTTACATATAAATCCTTTTATTTTGACTATGAAAACAAATTTATTGAATGGATTATTCTATTGTCATCAGATATATATAAGCGCACCAAATCTTAAAGCTCGAGCTAGTCTGGAAGGTAGTTAAAAATCAATTGCAAGGCTCCATCACAGATAGACACCACAGCAAGTATATAAAAACGCTAAGGAAGCTTTAAAAAGTTTGGCTTATAGTTAAATGCTTTTTGCTTGTGCTGAATCATTATATCTTTTTCGGTTATAAATCATGAATAGGTTGAACTATTCTTATCACTTTTAATCATATAAAATGAGCCAAAATTCTGTTTTGTGTAGATTGCAGGTGCTAGTCCCACAGAATGGCAAGAGTAAGGATAATAGATGGTAAGCGTATACTTTCAACTATTTAAGAGATTGTGACCAAAGATGACCACTTTTTCTGACAAAAAGCGAATTTGTCTATGTAGGAAGATGATGGATAATTTCTTATTGAAGAACAAGCTAAGGTTATCCTTAGCCAGTTAACTTGGTAATATAGCTGAAAAATATAAACATGATATTTGCTAAATTATATAAGATCTTTTTATATATTTCACATATATAAATTTACTTGGAAAGTATTAAAAACCATATGAAGTATGGGGGCATGTGGCTGCCTACTTAGGGCATTGACCAATTTCATATGATTTATTAAAACAAGAATTGAAATAATGATAGATGCCAAATTCAAGTTTAACTTGCATCAGTTAGACAGTGTCATATAACCCTATATCTGAGTCAGATTCCAGATTAATAGTACATTTCTTACCAATTTTGCGTTGACCTATTGTGTCAGATATCCGGTTACATTTGTATCAGCAATTGGATTTCTTATCAGATTGAAATACAGAGTGTCATTTTCTTAGTAGATTGGCACATATAGATTCAAAAGGATTGTTATGATTTAAGATGACAAGCAAGCTAAAGTACCTGCTCTCAGATTGAGCCTTGACCAATTTATTTTCCTACCAATGAGAATGGAACTCTATCCTGAGGGCGCCAAAACTAGATTTGATCAGGAAGCATCATGCATATAAGGATTGATAAAATCACCATTAAGAATCTCATCCCCACTTCCCAAATCACATGAGGTGCTGCCCCCACCGCTGTGGTCATTAGGATGATGCAGTGCAATGAGGGAACCATCAAGGTGGTTGATCCAGAAGGCAGTAAAAGATCCTGATCTCACAAGGCCACAAAGGTCCCTGAGGCACCATTTACTCATGCATCCTATAAATAGCAACACTTCCTTGTACAATAAAGTAGTATACATTCCCTCCATCTTTTTGTTTTGTGACCTCTACACTAATTTTCAGCTTTAAGACCATTTTTGAACTTTGGCAACAATCAAGAGAGCTCTTACATTGAGAGAAATGGTGCTCACTAGAGGTGGCTCTGAGCTGTCCTAAGTATATACATCTATCACATATAATAGAGAATACTACAAGTCACAAAAATCAATCTTCTGATTAATTAAGAAACATTGCTTAATGGATTAGTATCATGTGGTATGAAGTGCCACCCATGAAGACTGAGAATCTAGAATTCCAGGCCACGTTTCAGTTCTCCCTGCCCTCATTTGATGAAAATTAGTATCAACTTTAAGTACCAGAACCTTAATTACGTTGTTCATTAGATAATAAACAGCATTTACTCTTTGGGTGCCTGATCCAGATGCTCCCATGCCTCCTCCATATCCTCTACCATGTGGGACAGTTACCTTGGCTCAGCTACCAGCAAGAAAACTGACCCTGGGAACCAAGCATTACCTTTGGAACTTTATTCACCCAGATATTCTTAACCTCCTCCAGTTGGGTTTTGCCATAATGAAGTCTCCTGAAAACTGGGGCTAACCCATACTTACACTCTTATGTAATTGATTTCTACAATGCAGCCTCCTCTTTTGTCCATGACAGCCATGAGGCCATTATCCATAATTGGAAATTTATTGAAGCCCAAGGCCAAATTGCGGTGTTGTCAGGTAAACAGCAAGTTAGAATTAGACTGGCCTGACAGCCTAGGTGCCAAAGCACCCAAACAGTAAACCAGAATGCCAAAGGCACTGCTGCTAGTATGACATTTATGGAACTGGGAAGGGATTTCCCCAATAGCTGCCAGTGAGCCAGAATCTCATACAGGCACATGATAAAATACCAGATGAGTACGTCCATCAACCCTGAGGGGAGTGTGAGGGTTGGCGGAAAAGGCAGTTTATTTTTCAACATAAAATATAGATTTTTAGAAAAGGGGTTTTAATGGAAAATTTAGGAAAGAGAAATTGACCAACAATTTTCTCAGTGCGATGCAACTGATTAAATAGTGGTCAATTTAGAGAGAAAACAAGCCAGGATCAGGTCCCTCAAGTTTAACCTAACTGGCGAATTGTTTGGGAATGGAGAACAGATAAGTTAACTGAGAACTGACATCAAAAATTTGGCGGTAGGCTGAGTAACTATCAATTCAACCTTGAACGTCCAAACTGAGACTTGGATACATTTCTGATGGTTGGCGTGACAGCGTTTAGCCTGACGAGCAGAGTGAATCCCCCAAGGCCACCCCACGCAGGGGCGAGCCCATTTGGCTAGGAATGTGTTTGGGATGCCTAACCCGCCCATGCCCAGTCTCTGGGCCATTCATTTGGTCAGAATTGTTGCTTTGGGTGCAACACCCAATTTGCCAGCAGGGATCTTTGAACCCTCATCAATGGTGCCTGATGCTATTTCCTGCCCATCGGGGATGATCCCCAACAATTTTGGGAGGGGGGAATTTTCTCAATCATTGTGTTAGCCAAATCAAAACTGTCAGCCATTCCAGCCAATAGGTCAGTCTTCTTTTATTTTTGACCATATGAAATTTGAACATAGGGCTGACTGCCACTCAATTTTGTTCTGATTAATTTCATTTTGGTGATCTCAGTGCAGATTTCGCTAATTCCCCATAACAGTTCTGCCAAAATAAGTGTGGGTACCAGAGGAGGGATCCAAAGCTGAAGAGCTGTTACCCAGTGCTCATCTACCACATGGGCGAGATCGCTCTGAGTAATGAGAGGTACAGCCATCCTCTTCAGTACCTTCTTTCTCAGAAACAGGAAAAAAGCCCAATCAACAGCCAGGGGACGTTCCCCAGGACTTACATTACCCTTTCCTTTTATTCAAGGGAAGGGATTTACCACTGGGAAACTGCACGAGAGCCACATTCTTATAAAGCTTTGGGTAACTTGATTGCAATAACTGTCATGACTTTTGGGGAGGGTGGGGAGCATCAGGGTGGGATTCATGAAATGCTTTGACCAGTTTCATACAGTTCGCACAATTGCGCGCCTTGACTCAACTGTTCTCATATGCCTGATACCCTTTCCAAGCCGCTAGATATTAAATGGACCATCGGGACTTGCGGGATGCCAGGATATTCTCCACCTCAGCTTCTTCTGCACCCTCAATGATGATCAGTTTAGGTTCCATGGACCATACCCTTGAAAGGCGACAGCTGGGAAATGTGGAAGATGAGATGCTGTTTCCAGTGAGCCAAAAGCTTCAACCAGAACGCACTGTTACCCAAGACCCCTTCCACCAAATGGGGGCCTGAATTCTTACTTGCGAATTTGTGGGAAGAAGCTTGAATTTGTAAATGGTGGGTATTGAGCATAACATAGGAGCCCACTGTTATATTGTGACCTGGGAGCCGCTTTTAAATCTGCAAACTGCTTGTAGTCATCAATAGCTTTAGTGAGGTGTTCCTGCACCAAGGATTGAGTTGACCTAATATGTTCAGCGTGATCCGCAGCGGCTTGGACCTCAGGCTGCAAGCAGGGGCCAACCAAAAATGAAGGATTATACCCAACGTCGCTTTGTAGAGCGAAAACCCTATAGACACGTGGGTTCCATTGTTATAAGCAAATTGAGTGAGGGAAAATCATTGGACCAGGTGTCCTGTGCAGCTGCAGCATAGCAACGCAGGTACTGTTTGAATACTTGGTTAACTCGCTTGGTCTGTCCATTGGACTGGGGATGGTATGCTGTAGAATGGCAGGGGGATATTTTTAGGATCAATAGGAGTTCACTCCAAAACTGCGCCATGAACAGTGAATCACGGTCAGTGATAATATCCTGTGGGAGACCAAAATCAAGAACATGTGACATACAAAAAGATGGGCGGTCTCCTCTGATGTAATTGAAGAAGTGCAGGGGATAAAGAGGGAAAATTGAGTGACTGATCCACCACCATCACTGCTGTGAACCCATTAGAGCAGGGGAGTTTGACAATAAAGTCCATGGACACCGACTTCCATGGACCCTCCGCCTGCTAAAAGGGGCGTAAGAGACTGTTTCTACCAGAGCGGTCTGACTTAGCCTGAGCACAAGTAATTCAGTCGGTGATCCAGACCAGAACTTCTTTTATTAAACCCACCCAATTGTAGATCCGCTTGATCAAGTTGATGTATTTCTTATTACCAGGATGACTGACCGTGAGGGGATCGTGATGTGCGCAGGAAACCTCAATTCTGAAGGAGGGAGGAACCCAAACATGTGACCAAAATAATAAGACCCACCTTCAATGTCTATAATGAGTCTTTATGCTTCTGGCGGGATAACTGCTCGACCAGCTCCACGCCCTCAGGGCAGGCCATTTGACTGGCCAAGACCTGAGCAACTAACGGAGCTTGGGGGGCCAGAGAGAAGGAGGAAATGACAGGGGGAACAATCAACAGGATTTTGGAAGCAGATATCATGGTAACGAGATCCACTTCCTCTGGATCCACGAAACAGTGGGTGGTGCTGCAGCTGAGAAAATCAGGAAGCACGTTGAGTGCACCTTTAATAAATTTGTATTTGAAATTAAAACTGCACAAGTCCTGATAAGTTTGGGCTTTTCAATGTGCCAATTTTTGGAGTTTACAAAAGTACAAGAGAGCCTGGTGGTCCGTGCGGACCATTAACTCATGTTGAGCACCCTGTAACAGATACCCCCAATGAATTAATGCCCATGCAATAACTGCCAACTCCTTGTTGTAAATGGCCCAATACTGCTCTATAAAGGTGAACTTTTGGGAAAATAGGTGACCAGGTGTTCCAAGTCATTGTGCTCCTGGAGCAACACTGCCCCCACTTCTACTGATGAAGCGTCGCATGTAACAATATATGGCTTAGTGGGATCAGCGTGCTTCAAAATGGGAGGGGACATGAACACCTATTTAATTGATTTGAACGCCTGTTGGCATTTGGGCGTCCAGAAAAACAGTACGGTTTTCTCTGTAAGGGGGTGGAGCGGGGCAGCAAGCTGGGAAAGTGCCAGGGAAATTTTTTTTAAGAAAATAATGGTTCCAAAGAAACTCCGTAGTTGTTTCTGGGTAGTCAGCATTGCCATTCTCAGATAGCATCCAACTTATTGGGTGGGTTTGCATAACCATCTTTAAGGATGAGGTTCCCAAGGAAGGTAATCTCCTCCTTATAGAACTCACACTCAGAAGGCTTGACAAACAAGCCTGCCTTTTGCAAAGCCCACCACTGCTTCCAAGTCAGTAGCATGTTGCTCGGGAGTTGGGAAGTGAACCAGAATGTCATCAATATATGCAACTGCACAGGTAAACCAGAGGTCACACAGTACATTATTGATCATACGTTGAAATGTAGTGGGAGCATTCTTCAGCTCAAAGGGCATTATGCAAAATTGGAAAATGCCTCACTTTGTCTAGATCGCTGTCAACCATTCTTGCCCTTTCATTACCAGATTCTGGTTAAAAGAATTGACGAGATCCAGCTTGGAAAATACCCAAGATTTGGCAATTGCTTGGCTTATTGTCTGCTCTAAAGTCAGGGGGTAGGGATTGGAAACCATAACTTTATTCAAGTGTCCATAGTCCACACAGGGGCGGAGGGAACCATCAGCTTTTTAGCAAAGACGATGGGTGATGCAACTGGCGATGTCTCCTTAAACAACCACCCTTTTTTCAACATATCGTCCAACCAAGTGTTGAGCGCAACCTCCTCATATGCTGTGTGGAGATACAATGGGCAGTTGATATTCACCAACTCCACTGTCGTACAAAATCCATAGTTAAATCTAGTGTGAAAAGGCAGCTGATCTGCTTTTTAGAATCAAAAATGCTTTGATAGCGCATTAAACTTTCTGGAAAATTGCATGGTATGCCCGCAGGAGAGATGAGGGAAGTGATAGAACTGCGACCTTGAGCTTTCTTAAGAGTGTCAATTAGGGGGAATTCATTCTCCAGTTGACCATTCATGAACAACAGCATGTTAGACTCCAGGTGGATCCTGACATGTTGCAGGCGCCACCATCCCACTCCCAAGATCACTGGAAACATCAAGTTTGGCATAGCAGAAAAGTGGTTGCAGATACTGAACTAGTGTATTAAAAATGTGACTGGTTGGCAAACCAGATATAAGGTTTGGGAGGATGATGACATAACCATCACTGACGGACCTGCATCCAGGTCAAGTTTCAATTGCTGGGCCAGTTCCACACTCATAAAATTACCCGCAGCTCCAGTGTCCACCAGGGCCTCAAAGGAGACATGATGGGGCCCAAAACTAATCTTCATGGGTGTTAGATTTTGATGGTTGACTCAAAAATAAACCCTTCAAGAAAACTATTAAAGCTGATATATTGCTCCCATTGATTGATCCTTTGATCCTTCCCAATTTATCTGCATAACTAGATTATCCCGAAACTGCCTCAATTGTACTTAAATCGTCCCAATCATTATAGCTAATAATATCTATGATATAATTACTTTATGGCCAATTATGGGAACCACTTGGGTGAACCAAATGAATTCTATGGCACAAACTTAACTGCAATTATAAATTTAATGCAAATATCATAAATTTATAATAATTTTTATGTATGTTGATCACCATAGTCAGAGCAATAGTACTTACATATGGACTTCCTAATTATGGAGTACCAAGTACTATTGAGAGGGTTGCCAACATCCCAATTAAGGGTGCATCATTATTCGAATTCTATATATTCTTTTCCCCACTTATTGTATTTCATCAGCTGTATGACAAAACATAATTGGGCTGAATGAAAGGCAAATATACACCGCTGAGGTGCTAATATTATGCCTAAAATCTTCCCAATTTTGAGAGTAGTAGTGCCTTCAATTGGGCTGAAATGATTGTAATTGAGTTAATTCAAGGGCCAAATCAATTTGGGGATATTTTAATAGCTACTGCCATAATCCATAGCGTATTAGCATGGTTTTAATTAACTCATCTAATAGATGAGTATGGCCAGGAGATATCCTAGAGGTATAAAATAACGGCGCATGGCCCTAAAATAAAATCATCACCTTTCCATATCTTCATATTTTCATCTTATATCTTCTTATCTTAATTTGATCTTCATATTAAGAGTGTAGACAAGCATTCAGGGAGCTTGTCATAATTACCTGTGTCTGGAGAGTTACCAATTAGAGAGGGAAAATTACCTTAGAAGAGACCAAGAGAGTCAGATATTGTTGTTTAGCTTTGTGAGCTTCTGAACGGTTAGGAAATACAAAAGACACATAGCATATTCGAGGATTTATCAGCTGAAACTCTTTCTGACTAGCAAAACAGGAATACATTTAATAAGCGAGCTAATCCTCAAAAACTCACAAGTGGTGCTCACTACAGGGGGCCATCCAGAAATACACTCTTAATAGGAATTTATGAAAACAGACATTTAAACAAATGTTTACATTTGGTACAAAACACCTACAGTCAACCCAAAATAAAGAAGGAATGGAATAAATAAATAACCTCAAAGCAGGCAAAAAGTTTTTTTATATGGACCCTTATGCCCATAAATATACCAAAGATTCTCTTTCTTCTACTCTAGATGACTATCATTTAAACAGAAGTCTAGTATTCAGTAAATTGGAGCCATTTGATCAATCTGAATGGGATGTATTGGAAGAAAACCCAGAAGATGGTGGAAAATCATCAGATCTAAAGCATACACGGTATTAAATTTTACCTAATTGTCCTACATGCAATTCTAATGAGAGAGGAGATAGTGCATTAAACACTGAAGAATCAATCCAAGATGTTATTAACCCAACTAAATTGCCAAAATTTGTTAAAGATAGTCTTAAGCCACAATTAGCCAAGGCTTGAGACTATTATGATGATGATATAGCTCAATTTTAGATGTGATATTAAAAACTCTATATGACATAACAGGATACTACAGATGGCTCATTAGTAGCTTTTTCCAGAGCAAAGAGGCAATATTTTACATTTTGGAGGTCATGGCTAAGTTTGATTGGATTATAGCATGGCAAGAGCGGCTTTTATAAGCTTCTGACTAAAAATTGCATCTGGAATTGGGCCTGTCAAGAGGCATTCAATAAGCTCCAATCAGCCCTAATAATGGCCCCAGTCCTCTGATATCCAGATTTTGAGCGTGAGTTTATCATCCAAACTGATGCATCGCTTGCAGCAGTCAGAGCCATTTTGTCTCAAATAGGGGAGGATGGCGAGGAACACCCAGTTGCCTTTGCTATTCAGACCTTAAACGTCCACAAACGGAACTACATGGTGACAGAATGGGAATGTTTGGAGGTCATATATGCCTACAAGCAATTTTGGGTTTATCTCCACGTCACTCACTTTATGGTTGAGACAGACCATTCTTTCCTAATATGGCTGAACAACTTGAAGGAACCTGAGGGCTGATTAGCGCGGTGGGTGCTAAAACTTCAAGCCTATAATTACATGATCAAACATCATGCAGGAGTGAAGCACCAAAATGCCAACTGCCTATCCCATTTACCTATGATCGCCACTGTCAGTTTGGCCGCTGATGAGCTAATTCAAAATATGGTCATTGGAGAATTCCAGGATGAGCCCAAATCTGTTCAAAATTTACTCACAGATCTACAAAAAATACTTCAATTGAAAATGGGGTACTGTACAAATTAATTGAAGGAAAAAAGTTTATTTTTCCACGACCCTCAGCCCAAACAGACCTAATAATGGCAGCGCATAAGGCCATAGGTCATGGTGGATTTAAAAAGATGAAGAAACATTCTAAATTGTACTACTATTGGGAGTCGATGCGCTTTGATATCCAGGAAAACTGGAATGTTGTGCCAAATGCCAAGGCAAAAAACCGTTCATAAAAAGCACATGTTACCAGCTTGTTTGACCTGAGTTTGCTTGGCATACTTTATCAATAGATGTTGTCAGACCACGTCTCACTAGCAACTCTAAGGCCAAATACATCATTGTGGCTATTTATTACTTAACTAAGAGGGTTGAAGCCAAGGCTATTTGGGAAGTAGGTGCAACAACCACGGCCAAGTTTATTCTTGAGAATGTTATCCACAAGCATAGTTGCCTGCAGGTTGTTCTGACTGATAATTACCAATTTTACAGCCAGCATAATTACAAAGCTTAACCAGCTGATGGGAGTAAAAGGTGTACTCTCTGTTCCCTACCATCCTGAGACAAATGGAACAGTTTAGCGCATAAACAGGATGCTTGTGAATATTGTCTGAAAGTTAACCTCAAGCAAACCATCTGAATGGAGTACATTCTTAAGCTCAGCCGTGTTCACTTACACAAATCATATCACTCAGCCACAAAGTTGTCGCCTTTCCATGTCTTATATGGAAGACATTTGGCCCTACCATCGCTGCTTTATTCAGTCCTAGAAGATCCTGGTGAAAGCAGTTATCCTCAATACATTGAGAAGCTTGCCAAAACCCTATTTAAGTTGCAAGATCAAGCCTTTGACAACAGTTTTGCTGTTAAAAAGGCCCAACACAAAAAGGATTGAAAAGGTCGATACAATTTGGTTGAATTTGAAGTTAGTGAAGAGGTACTATTCTGTAACACACATGGATCAGGCCAATATAAAAGTTAAATCGCATTTGGGTTGGCCCATTTGTGATTATTGAGAAAACATCAAGTTTTTTTATACCATCAAAGAGGTTGAAACAGGCCATATTTATGATCAAGTCCATGCAAAATTCCTGAGGAAGTTTAGGAAAAGGGCCAATTAAAGAGAAAAAATACAAAAAATATGTATACACAATTTATAAGAGAATAATAATTATAAAAAATAAGAAAGATATATAAATAGTATAAATACATACATATATATATTAATATGCATATTTAAAAAAGAGAAATATATATATTACAAGAATAATGAATTGGTAAAATTAAATACTTAACTAAGGTTTTTATTCCTCCGCTTCAAGGGGAGGTGCCTTGGGACCAGATTCCTCATTCCCAAGTGTTGAATTTGGGTGTCTGCTTCAGAGGGCTAGTTCTTCTTTGAGGGTGTGATGTGGTTTCAAGCGTCTATTGTGTGAGGACAATAGACAGGATGTTGAATTTAAATTATGATATAGCTTTTTGGTAACAGTTCAATTGTATACCCAGTTGTTTCACTTGGATGATGGCATGCTGCCCTGATCCTACTGATCCCAAGTGAAAATCAACTTT
This sequence comes from Massospora cicadina, assembly GCA_022478985.1. Taxonomy (NCBI): domain Eukaryota; kingdom Fungi; phylum Entomophthoromycota; class Entomophthoromycetes; order Entomophthorales; family Entomophthoraceae; genus Massospora; species Massospora cicadina. The sequence continues at coordinate 13,378 of JAKSZP010008525.1, read as the reverse complement.
AATATAAAATAAAGTAATAACGCAAAAAGTTTATAATATAAATTATAAACTAAATCCAGAAGTTAAAGGATGAATTTTATTAGTGTAAATGCAAGGTTTTTTTAGGGTTTGATGTTAACCACATCTTACCCATGACGCCTTACTTTCAGTGACCCTTGGCCACATAAAAAGTTTGTAATGACATCTACAAATACTTTAACTCAGGGCATCATGCTCAGCCTCAGAGTTGGAGTAAACACCATCATCATCCTTGAGATGGTGTTTTATCATATCTTCAAAATAGCTGAACCAATTCACTTTCACATGCAATTGGCAGCACATACCAAGGTGATTCATATCACTAATTAGTAATTAATTTGATCAAAAACTCAATCGTTATTAAAAACTAATTTCAACATAGACCAACAAAGCCCACGTGCCTGAGTCATTAAATTAAAACATAAATTTAGGACCATCTAGTACTAAAAAAACTTAAATTTAAGTTTGACCTAACCAACAAAGCCCTCAAGCCCATGTCATCATAGTCAGATATAATTAAGTGAAATTGCTAGGCCACGGATTCTAAGCTTTTCATAAGCTTAGAATATACCTGGTCCATAATTGCTGATATCTGATATGATCCATAATAAGTTTAAACAGCTAACCTTATTATGTCCCTATTGAATATCTGACAATTAGGTCCAGTCAATTACTCAACATTTTGCACCAATTTGGCCCAATGTAGCTTCTTAATGAAAAAAACAGGGCCAAATAGATGTCATTAAAGTTGGTAAAAAATAAGATACTCCAACAGATACTCTAATAAGTAAAATTAAAACATACCCATACAAAATGTTTGGCTCAACTAATTGAAATGAGACTTTATTCAGGATTTAGAGCAGTGATGAAATTACAATATGAAGAAGAGGCGTTGTTACCAAATATTGAGGAGAAGATTGGGAAACTCAGGGTTTATATTCCAGTCAAGTGGGGGAAATGTTGGATTTTGATGGTTGACTTAAAAATAAACCCTTCAAGAAAACCATCAAAGCTGATATATTGCTCTCATTGATGGATCCTTTGATCCTTCCCAGTTTATCTGCATAACTAGATTCATCCCAAAACCGCCTCAATTGTACTTAAATTGTCCCAATTATTATAGCTAATAATATTTATGATATAATTACTTTATGGCCAATTATGGGAACCACTTGGGTGAACCAAATGAACCTATGGCACAAACTTAATTACATTTTTGAATTTAATGCAAATATGCTTAATAAATAATAATTTTTTATGTATGTTGATCACCATAATCAGAACAATAGTACTTACATATGGACTTCCCAATTAGGGAGTACCAAGTACTATTGAGAGGGTTGCCAACATCCCAATTAAGGGTGCATCAATTATTTGAATCCATATATTCTTTTCCATCAATTGTTTTATTTTGTCAGCTGTATGACAAAACAATAGTACTTGCACATGGACGATCCAAATAGGGAGTACCTAGTACTATTGAGAGGCCTGCTGACATCCTGATTAAGGGTGCATCATTATTCAAATTCTATATATTCTTTTCCCCACTTATTGTATTTCGTCAGCTGTATGACAAAATGTAATCAGGCTGAATCAAAGGCAAATATACACTGCTGAGGTGCTAATATTATACCTAAAATCTTCCCAATTATGAAAGTAGTAGTGCCTTCAATTGAGCTGAAACAATTGTAATTAAGTTAATTCAAGGGCCAAATCAATTTGGGGATTTTTGATAACCACTGCCATAATCCATAGCGTATTAGCATGGTTTTAATTAACTCATCTAATAGATGAGTATGGCCAGGAGATGTCCTAGAGGTATAAAATAACGGCGCATGGCCCTAAAATAAAATCATCACCTTTCCATATCTTCCTATTTTCATCTTATATCTTCTTATCTTAATTTGATCTTCATATTAAGAGTGTAGACAAGCATTCAGGGGAGCTTGTCATAATTACCTGTGTCTGGAGAGTTACCAATTAGAGAGGGAAAATTACCTTAGAAGAGACCAAGAGAGTCAGATATTGTTGTTTAGCTTTGTGAGCTTCTAAATGGTTAGGAAATACCGAAAGACACATAGCATATTCAAGGATTTATCAGCTGAAGCTCTTTTCAACTAGTGAAACAGGAATAGATTTAATAAGCGAGCTAATCCTTAAAAACTCACAATGGGTATTAAGAAGTAAGCAAAGTTCTCTTTATTGGTTTTAGATGTAATCCAATGATACTGAAGAGATGGTAGTGGGGTCAGGAGAAGCCGCTAGGCTCTTAAGGGGGTAAACTCGTTGCAAGTCAGGATGTCAGATCCTACTGACATGGGCAAGATAGCCGCGGCAACTTGGGGGTATGGATTTGAAGTTTTGAGTGGAACTGGACTATAGTGGACAGGGAAAATCTTCTTCACAACCTGGTTCAGTTGAAAAGGAGGGGCCATCGCTGTGTCAATATCTATGAGAAAGGCGGAAATGGTTGAAAATATTGGTTGGTCAATTATGTCAGGCAAACAGCAATTTAGAATTAGACTGGCCTGCCAGCCTAGGTGCCAAAGCACCCAAACAGCAAACCAGAATGCCAAAGGCACTGCTGCTGGTATGACGGATATGGAACTGGGAAGGATTTCCCCAATAGCTGCCGATGAGCTAGAATCTCATATAAGCACATGATAAAATACCAGACAAGTATGGCCATCAACCCTGAGGGGAGTGTGAGGGTTGGTGGAAAAGGCGGTTTATTTTTCAAATAAAAAAACTAGATTTTTGGAAAGGGGTTTTAATGGAAAATTTAGGAAAGAGAAATTGACCAACAATTTTCTCAGTGCGATGCAACTGATTAAATAGTGGTCAATTTAGAGAGGAAACAGGCCAGGATCAGGTCCCTCAAATTCAACCTAACCGGTGAATTGTTCAGTAATGGGGAACAGATAAGTTAACTGAGAACTGACATTGAAGAATTTGGCAGCAGGCTGAGTCACTATCAGTTTGACCTTAAACATCTGAACTGAGGCTTTAATACATTTTTGACAGTTGGCGCACTGGTATTTAGCCTGATGAGCAGCGGGAATCCCCCAAGGCCACCCCACGTAGGGGCGGGCCCATTTGGTTAGGAATGAGTTTGGGATGCTGAACCCTCCCATGTCTGGTCGCTGGGCCATTTGTTCAGTCAGAATTGTTGCTTTGGGCGCATTGCCCAATTTTCTGGCAGGGAGCTTTGAACCCTCATCGATGGTGCCCAATGCTGTTGTCTGCCCATTGGGGATGATCCCCAACAATTTTGGGAGGGGGGATTTTCTCAATTGTAGTGTTAGACAAATTGAAACTGTTGGCCATTCTGGTCAATAGGTCAGTCTTCATTCCTTTTTGACAATTTGAAATTCAAACATTGGGCTGACTGGCAATTGATTTTGTTTTAATCAATTTCATTTTGGCAATCTTAGAGCAGATTTCATTAAATTCCCATAACAGTTCTGCTGAGGTAAGTGTGGGTACCGGAGGAGGGAACCAAAGCAGAAGAGCTGTTATCCAGCGCTCATCTACCATGTGGGCGAGATCGCCCTGAGTAATGAGAGGTACAGCCATCCTCTTTGGTACCTTCTTGCTTGGAAATGGGAAAAGGGCCCAATCAACAGCTAGGGGACGTTCCCTGGGACTTACAGGTGTTGGATAGTAGGATCTCTTGCTACCTCAAGGACTAGCTGCGTCAGAATATTTAACTTCTTGAGGATGTTTGGGACCAGCTTTTAACAAGTTAAAAATTTGGTATGGACCCTGCAACAACACTATTGGGAGATGGCCTCATCACAATTACACTTCTGGGATTGAAGGACCTGAAGGGCCTAGGGGATCAAAGGCCCTTAAGGATGTGAGGGACCTGAAGGATCTAAAGGTCCCTGTGGACCTCAAGAGCCGTCAGGCCCCACAGTACCTATTCCCAGAGACCCCAATGACCCTTGAAAAAAGGGATGTGTTAGCAGCTCTGGCTGCCTTAAGCAAACAAGCTCAGAATGTAGCTGTTGGATTTTTTTGGTGTGAGAGAAGCTTTCTGGTATTAATTGATATAGAAATCCAACAACTAGGGATGGAAACCACTAAAAATAATAAAGATATTTAAAGTATAAAAACTAGAAACGTATAGGGTTATTAAAGTTTTATTAGGTGCCACCAGGATAAGATAGAAAATGAACCCTCTCAATCTCAGACCATTCAGTATTTAACTATATTGAGGGTCGAGGGAAGTCAATAATAAGTTTGGAATAGCTTAGACTAGTCCAAAATAGAAAATTCGGGAATTTAGCCTATTGAAGCTCAGAAAACTTGCTTCACTTAGTCTGAAAGATGAATGAGGAATTTTTTTGGGGCAGGACGTACCCATGGGGTAATGACTTAATGTATTTTAGCAATCCCCATAAGTGAGAAATATTGCACCTTGGGGGACCCCTGCCACGCATATAAGAGAGGTGGTCCCCGCGTAGGTGTTTTAATGAGACTGGTAGTGGCTGGGGGAGATCCATCTGATGGAATCCCTAGATTCCACCTCAAAGTCAAAGTAATCCAACTGCTTATATTAGGGTTATTTGCCCGTGAGGTATTTAAACTATTGTTGCCCCAATTTGTGGGGTTCCACCGAGAATCACAGGGTCTTTTTGCCATTATCTTGGTTATTTTTATTTACATTAATCATATCAGTGTCGTGGACTTGTAAATGTCTGAAATTTCCCCTTTTCAGCTGATTTTGACCAACAAAATTCTTATCTTGTAGCTGGTAGAGAAAATGTCCAACATCATTCCCTCAAGAATGTTAGGGGGAGAATAGGGCCATTGGAATCGGCCATGAACTCAGTTGATAGTAACTCCAGTAGCAAGGGATTTGATGAGTACTCCTCTCCTTGCTTGTAAGTGACTGCAAAAGGGCCTTTCCAAACAAACTCAAGTTTTTCCCTTCTAGGGGTGATATAATTGTGATAGTAAAGCACCAAGTTAGAGACTTGGAAGAAAGGAAGAGGGGCCTGGAGTTCATTAGAAGCTTTAACCTCACTTTGTGACAGCCTTGGCTAAATTAGTCATAGCCTCTTATTGTAAAAGAATGATGTGATGAGCCAGCTTCTTCATGGCTTACTCAGGGTCAGTCCTATCATGAAAGTGTCTTTGGCCAATAATGCTAGCACCCCAGGTTCCCATCCATACAACCCACAGAAAGGAGACATCTTAAGGATCTGATGGTAACTGATATGTTAGGCCATGATGGCACTGGGTAAGTACTGATCCTAGTGAAGAGGGTCTGAAGTGGCCATTTTCCGTAATATAGAAACCAGGGTCCCATTGGCTCTTTACACGTGCCATAAGTTGAAGGGTTGTAGGGGGCAGAAAAGAGCTGTTGTGTACCCATGGAAGTCACAAGAATCTTCACCACTCAGGAGGTGAAGTTTTTACCATTATCATAGAGCAAAACTTTGGGGCAACTGTGCCAGGTAAAGATATACTGGTGGAGGAAAGTGGCCGTGGCTTTTGCCGTCTGAGCTGGGATAGTCACTGCCTCAACCCATTTAGTAAAGTGATCAATCCCAATCAATATATATCAATTTACACCCGTAGTTTGGGGTAGAGGGCCAACCACATGGAGACTTATTGTGTGGAAAGGCTCTTGAGGGGTGGTTGGTTGATATTGATACTTGGTTTTGAATCTGAATTGCTTTTTGCATGTCAGACAAGCATCCAAGCCTTCAACGATGGTCTCCATTATTCCCTCCCAATAGTAGCGTTTTTTACCCAATCATAGGTTTTCCGCACTCCGCTATGCCCTAGGAGGACATGAGAATCCATAATGACAGGTACTCGCTCTGAGGGTCTGAGGTAGGGTAACCAATTCACCCCAACTTTCTTGTATAGATGCCCAGTATCCACCTTTGTGTTATAGAATGTCGATCTAGCATCTTCTGGACTTATTTCGTTTTCATTCTCCCAATCATCAGGGGTCATTTGAAGATCATGTAGCCGCTCTGCTTCACTATTATCTAAGTGAAGGATGGGCAGCTGAGTCAACTCATTGACCTTCATGTGGCTTGTCCCAGCTCGATGTACAATGGTTATATCATAGTGCCGGAGCTTTAAAGCCCAGCGTGCCAACCGCCCAGTGGGATCCTTCATATTTTGTAACCACTTTAAAGAGGCGTGATCAGTAACCATTTTAGATAAGGTCCCATATAAGAAAGGGTGGTAATATTTAACAGCAAGCAAGACGGCCAGGCATTCCTTCTCAGTGACGCTATAATTGCTTTCTGCCTTAGAGAGCATCTTGCTGAATATGGAACGGGGTGATCAAACTTATAATCATCCAGTTGAGCCAAGATAGCTCCAATAGCATAATTGAAAGAATTAGCAAGCAGCATAAATGGTTTACTATCATCATAGTGGCGCAGATATGGCCGTTGCTGCAGCAGATTTTTTAGCGTTTCAAAAGCAGCTTGTTGTTTCACTTTCCAATGGAAAGGGGTGTTCTTAGTTGAAAGTCGTCTGAGAGGCTCACTGAGCTGAGAGAATTTGGGGATAAATTGATGGTAGTACCCCATCATGCCCTAAAACACCTGAATATTGTGGAGGGCTTTAAGAGCAGGCATCTTGGATATCGCCTCAACCGTATCTTTGAGAGGCTGGATCCCATCTGAGGAGAAGGCGTGGACCAGCAAGTCCAACTTCTTTTGGAAGAATGTACATTTAGAGGGCATCATCTTAATGTGAGAGGCCCGCAGACGTTGGAAAACTTCTTTTAAGTGGGAAAAATTCTCATTGAATGTTCAGGAGAAAATAATTATATCATCAAGATATATAATTACGCAACTAAGCGTCAGATTCTGCAAGATGTGGACTATGGCTCGCTTGAAAGTTGTGGGCGCATTGCCAACCCATGTGGTAGTTGGGTAGGTTGGAAGAGACCCTAACTGCAGATAAGCGCACACTTTTCCTGGTCTTGCGGAGAAAGGTTCATTTGCCAGTATCCGCTAGCCAAGTCCATGGCAGAAAAAACTTGAACCCAGAGAGTTGAGCCAGAGCATCATCGATTTGTGGGATTGGGTAGCTGTCCTTCTCGTTGAGGTTATTCAACTTGCAGTAGTTCATAACTACTCAATTTCCACTATTCTTCTTTTTATGAGCAATAGTGGAGATGACCAGGGACTTTGAGAAAGCACCATTAGCCCCGCATCCAGTAACTGTTTAAGCTCCTTCTTCAACTGGAGATCCTCAACTTTTTATTTCTGATAAGGCTTGGATCAAATAGGCTTGGCATCACCAACATCAATGGTGTGGCACCAGCCCTTAATATGCCCATAGTCAGTATTGGTTTTGGAGAAAATATCACTATAAGACTACAATAAGGAATGAACTTTATTAAGTTCATTGGGAGCTAGATCATCAGAAATCTGAACGTTGGGCAAAGCGCATATCATTTGGTCAGTGAGTAGTCCCATATCTAGCATAGACCTAATATAATGGACTTAGTGGATGTCCTCAATGGGAATCAACAGGGCTTTTCCAATCTCCTGATGATCCTTTACAACCATGTCCTTGTTAGTGAGATTCCTCAGCAGAAGATTGATAGGTCGCTGGTAGAGAGGGTCTAGTTCCTGGAAACACCTGAGGTTCCAAAGGGCTTATTCCATCAATACTTGCTAAGTGCAGAAGGCAGTTATGGGAATTCTCTTAGTAATTTTGGTTTCAATCACTTTATGTTCACCAGCTTTGACTACTTCCTCCTCTGACAAATACAATGGAATACCCTCTGAACCATCCACAGAGTCAGGCAGATTTTTATGTTTCTTCCTGATGTGGTACAAGTAAGTGTGAGGGAAGAAGAAGGATACTCAACTATGCTTGTATATTCCCTCTTCTTAGGCTCATCATTTGTAAAGGCTATGGGAACCTCGTAATTTTGAGGGAGAGAAATCCCTGTTTCATATTTATGATTTCATAATACTCAATCGTGAATTGAGTGCCAATGAGTAGGTCATATGCAATATTGGTTAATGCCACAGCGGGGGCAGCCAGTAGGAGTTTCCCATAAGTATGGGTAGAGAAGAGTAGGCTCCAATAGCTCTCATATTGTTAGGCCCAGCAGTTCCAAACTTATGCAAATAGTCCAGGTCAGGCGCCAACTTATTTTTATTGATGAGTTTTAATGAGACAACATTTAACGGAGCACCCATATCAATGATGGCTAGAACGCGCACCTTATTGATGACAACCTCTAACTTAGTTATTGTGTTACAAAAGTAGGGGGAAGGGCGAGAACCTCCTTCAAACGGAGAGTGGAGGTAAGGCGTTGAGCCATCGCAGGGTAAGTGTCTTTAATTTATTGGAGGGTATGAACCTGCTGGGTGGATCAGATCACTGTCCCAATAAGCTGATCAGCATCACTAGCGGTATCAATCACCTCTGATAATCTCAACAACTTTTGAAGATAGGTTCATCGAGGTATCATGGCTATCTCAATTCTTTCAGGCCTCAACCTATCTGGAACCTGCACTTCCATTGGAGCTCCCAAAACATAATAGCCTGCTCATCACCACCCCTCTCTGACTCGTCATAAGAGTGATTGTCAATACACCTCAACTAGTTACTAAGGTGGGCTGATAAACTGGCTTAATCTCCTCACAGGGGAGGACTTTATCACTCTCATCTACCCGTTTGCCTTTTGAAGTGAGCATTGTAGCAGTAAAAACTTTTGAGGAAGGTGTTGGTAGTGTAATGGCTTCGACTTTTTCCTAAGAAGTGACTGGCTTGGGCTGCACCATAACTGCAGCTTTTAAACTTAGGGCAGCCTGAATTGAGGTTTAAGGGGATTGAGGCAGCGGCTTAGATGGAATTGATACGTTTAATACCTTAGTAGACCACTCAGCAAGAGGGGGACCAGGCAAAGTGATAACTGAATTCACTAGCTGAGCTTTTGAACCTTAAGCTAGAGGAAGCGCTGCCCCATAACTGCCAATATTTTCTGGCTATCATTACATGGGGGAGGAGTATTTTGTCGCTGCAGTGCTGCCAAAGCTGGGTCCTATTGGGATACAGCCATAGAAGAGGCTGGAGGGGTCAGAATTGATTATCGCTTTGGAGCTTTTTGCAGCAGTTCAGGTTTATAAAAGTCAGTCACTGCTAGTAGTGCCTCTTTGATATCCCTTATCATGTGGAAGGTATGCTTAACTGTGAAGATATGCATTTCTAAAGAGGGATACAACGCCAAGCTAGCCACTATAGAAGCAATAGCATCATTTTGCAGAAGCAGTTTGGCCAGCAACAAAGGTTTGGCTTTACTATAGAATAACTCAAAATGAGGGGATTGATTCTCCTCTTGCAGGCCAAGGCATATAAGGGCCTATTTTAACCGTTGTAAACTATACTTGGAACCAAACTAGTCAATCAGCACTTTTTTAGCCTCCACCCAGGTGGCAAGTGTGGCCATTTGAGGAACCATGATCTCTTGAGCCATCCGACTTAAGCAAGGAAGGATAAACTTAGTTTTTGAAGGTCAGTCGCTCCTTCCATCGTAGATTCATAAACATAAAGAAAGGAGGCGATACTGCCCACACCAGATGTGAACTTGTCCCTGAATGGAGTTTTAACGATAATAGGGGAGAGACCATAAGGGCATGGGGAGAGTGTTGCTCAAGCCTTTTGTGGCGAGCCAAAGCACTGTCTAGTTGATTCTCTAAAGCAGCTAGCCTTGATTCTTGAATAGTTGTCATTGTTTAAACAAGTTTTGGTGGTATACAGGCACCCCTGTAGTGAGCACCACTTGTTGGATCTTTTTGGCATGAGAAAAGCTCGCTGGTGCTAATTGACCTAAAATATAACAACTTGGGAGGAAAATCACTGAAAATAATAAAGATACTAAACTCAAAAAATTAGATAAGTATAGCTTTTTTAAAGTTTTATTAAGTTCCCCCAGGGATAAGATAGAAAACGAACCCTCTCAATCTCAGACTATTCAGTATTTGACTATATTGAGGTTTGAGGAAAATTCAATAATAAGTTTGGAATAGCTTAGACTAGTCCAAAATAGGAAATATAGGAATTTAGCCTAAAAGAACTCATAAAACTCGCTTCACTTAGGCTGAATGATGAATGAGGAATTATTTTGAGCAGGATGTACCCGTGGGGTAATGACTTAATATATTTAGCAATCCCCATGAGTGAGAAATATTGCACTTTGGGGGACCCCTGCAATGCATATAAAAGGGGGTGGTCCCCGCATAGATGCTTGAATGGGAACAATAGTGGCTGGGGAGATCCATCCAATGATACCCCAGAGTCCACCGTGAGGTCAGATTAATCTGACTGCTTAAATTAGACTTATTTGCCATGAGATATTTGAGCTAGTAATCTGATTTGTGGGGTTCCACTGAGAATTGGCCAGGGTCTTTTGGTTGATATTTTTGTTATTTTTATTTACATCAAACATATAAATGTTGTGGACTTGTAAATATCCAACATTTACCATTTTGGCTGATTTTGACCCACAACATTCTTATCTTGTAGCTGGAAGGCAAGTGTCCGACAGTATCTCAGGGATGAAAGCTCAAAACAAAAGTACCCTCAACCCTAGGTTCTCCATTGAGGCATTTTCAGATGAAATGGATAACTTTAGCGTCATTAACAAGCTTACTAGACAAATATCTCAGATCAAACAAACTTGTTGATGGTTTGAGACCCATTTGGCCACCCTCAAGAGTCAGCTTGCCTTCAAGGTGCTGACATTCATTCCTTAAAGAGCAGGTCATAAATAAGGCTTCCATTTCCTCCCTCAACCAACACTGAGATAGTATCCAAGAAGACCTCAAGGGCCTGAGATGATGGTTGGACAAGCAGGTCCCCCACAACTATGCAGACATTAAGATCCCTGAGCCTGACCCATTCCCTGGTATTAGCACTCTCTTCACTCTTCTTGTAACAAACTTTAAGCCTAGTTTTAAAGAAAGGTTCACCTCTGGCCAGGAAAGCATAGCCTCCTTCATGTATACATATGAGAGTTCCATGGAGGAGGCCACCAACTGGCAGAAAGCGAAGCATATCCACTCCTGCCTTAACAGCACCACCAAGAGGTCATGACTCCCCTTTGAAGGAGTGCAAGACCTGGGAACAGGTCCATATGACCTTAATACAAGAATTCAGCTGCAATCAAAACCTGATCAACTAAAATAAAGCATTCATGGGTATCAGCCTGTTAGATTTTTGGCTTAGAAGTAGGCTCGCTGGTGCTTTGTGCCTCAAATCCAACAATAAATGTGAGGGGCTTCTCTCACCACTTGTATGGTAATTAATTGAAACAAATATATATGAAAAAAGGTTAATTTTTATAGTTTTTTATTGGGCGCCACACAAGGTTAAAAGAGAATAAATTTTCTTAATAAATCAATAAAGGTAATTAAAACGTCAAGGCTCAACGTTTGTATGGCTTTAATTTTCTAAATTTAGTAATATGTGATTCTAGCCTATCAAAGATCCAAAAACTAACTTCACTTAGGCTGAATGATGAATGTGGGATTATTTTAGGGCAAGACATACCTGTGGGGTAATGACTTAATATATTCTATTTGTCGCGATTCCAATATGACTGGATGATAAGCCCTAAGTCAATATGGCGGAATGAATGGAATCCGCTGGAATCAAAATGGTACTAGTAATTTAAGCGCTTCAAAATGAGGCATTTGGCAAATTGAGAGGATTTATGCCAAGATTTGATACAAATGAGAGTAATTTGATAAAAGGGAAGCAGAATAGAAGAGTACCAAGATGAGGATGCATCTGGCTGGGGAACTAAGGTACAAAGAGTCTGATGGAAGATAAAAGGAAGGAGGTTTTTTACAAGAAAAGGGAGCGCGCAGATAAGTCTGTGATTTATAATAGATAAAGGTCGAAATAAGAAGTGATAGCTCCATACATATTTTATTAAGTTTTATAATAAGTTGGCAATCCTCATATTGTCCAATTTGGTTGCTCAGTGGCTCATACCCTGTGCAAAACCAACTCAGCGGAATTGAGCCCAAACGCCAAGAATTAACAGTGGTGCTCACTACAGGGGGCCCGCTAAGCAACTATAGTTGGAAAAAACCAGAAAGCCAATTACTCTACAATGATGAGTCCTCCTCCATTCCAACAGCAAACCCACTTACAAAATATAATTAAAGAAGTTCTTTCATGAGTACAAGCTGTGGAAAAGTAACTGAATGAAGAAATGGGAGTCCGCCTGAAATTGCAACAACAATATGAAATGCTGCAACAGGAAATTCAGGATGGACGGTGTAAATGTTAATTGGTTAAAGCGGAATAGTTGATCAACAAACAGTTTGCGGAGCATACCGGGGCTGGGGGAATGGGGTAGTTAGTGGCAACTTGGGGAAGAATGTTATGGATCAGCAAATAAATATCCATCGGGTGGTACAGTGAACCCCCCATGTGACACCACCTCTCCTGATTCCTTTTTGATTAGTTCAAGTCCATCCGGCCAGCTGTATGATAACGCATCAAGTAATGGTTCCCATAGTCGCTATGACAACAGTTCACCTGCCCCTCGCAGCAGGAATCCAGAGCAAAGCGAATTCATTCATATTGAGAAATTACCTCCTTTCAGTTGTAACAGGAACCTACACGGTTACTTTAAGCAGTTTGAATTTGCTGTGGAAGGAGCTACCAATTGACAAAAAGCAATATTGTTGCTGTCTGCTTTGGATGTGGAAAACGCTGATCAGGTGACCTGCTATCTTCCCAAAAGCTCAGTATCTTATGCACAAATAAGAGCAATTGTCATCTGGCTGCACGGGGGAGCTACTAAGATGGCTCAACGGAAAGCTGACTTTATGACTATAAAGTTTGACCAAAAAAACTCTGTCAGAATTCGCTGAGCAGTTTTTGGCAGAAGCACATGTTCTGCTTTGGGCTAATATCTTAACCACTGAAGATGTAAGTATAGTGATGACAGCGGCTGTCAAACCATATTGGTAATTATATAACGCTATGTCCCATGTGTTGGATGGGGATACCAGACTTATTCAAATAATGAACGCTTTACGTTGGCTCTCTGCCATGAACAGCGCCCCCAACGTAGCCTAAAAAATTGCTTTTGCCCCCTCTCCAACCCTTGCAGGATATAGGTTGCAGCGACTGGGTTATCAGCTGCTGGAATGTATTAGTCCCTCACATGAGTCAATATACCCTTTCCAGCCCAGGTATGCTTCCCCAGTTCATCCGCGACCTTGGAACCTTACCAGCAATAATTGGCCTGGTTCTTCCGCCCCAAACTATAGACGCGCACCTTTTATGAACACTTGCTTCCAGTGTGGAAAAAGAGGGCATTATGCAGCCAATTGCCCCGTAA